>JAVTVY010016045.1:0-64072 GCA_036873755.1 Hanleya hanleyi | reverse complement strand
TTTAAAGCTCTCGAGGAAATAAATAAATAAATAAATAAATAAATAAATAATAAAAAAATCAAAAAAATCGGCGAGTAGTAGACGAAGGGAAAATTGGAAAGTATTGACCATGCCCCAGAATACTTCATAGGCATATCACGGCCTTAAGGCCTATGTAAGATGTAATCTACATCACAGTTTAGTAGTATAAAAAGCGCAATTCACCTTGTCCCTTCCAAAGAAATAAAATCGGCTCTATTTTACAGGAGTATATACGCAGGTGACGTGGGTTGTAACGTCACTTCCGGGTTTTCACTAAACACTACCTCCAAACATACAAGAGTTGCAATGTTCAACCGCCGGGGTGTTTTCCCGCCCCAGCGCCCCGGCCGCAGCGCGCGCGCGCGCGTTCTCCGGAAGTGCGCGTCATTCCCGGTAGTGTGCGCGCGCGCGCGCGCGGATGCGGGTCAAAAGGTCAAAGGGTGACCTCCAGGTCAGACGGTCCAATGTCCAATGGGACAATGTTGCGGCATCGCTATAGTCAGAGCTTGAGCACAAAAAGGGGATTCTACATGAACCTGGGAAAGATGGGCAGTTCCATGTGGACCAATCAGCGGTCGAGAAAAAAGAGCCAATCAGCGGTCGAGAAAAAGAACCAATCAGCGATCGAACAATCAGCCCATCGAATTGGGGTATTCACGGTGTGCTTTCGCTGACGTCCGCGCCTACATCAGGGTTCTTGTACACCCGGGTAATGTTTTTCTGGACATGGATGGGTTAGCTTTGGCTCCATTCTAGGTCACTGATTGGCTAATACGGTGTTCAAAGCCACTTTCATGCATTATGCTCATAGAACTTATAGTCATAATCGATACGTGTTGGACGAGTCTCTTCACTCACCGTATACACGTACCTCAATGAAATGCCCGCTCCAAACCTAGACCAAAGACACGTACTTGGTCTGTAGGCTGATTTCATTGGTTCTCTATTTTTTACTATAGTGCTCTTGCCTTCTAAACTTGATGGGTTACATTTTGACTCCATCCTACACCACTGATTTCAGTTTGACTGAATCTCCACATTGGGCATTGATGCATTAGGAATAAAACACACAAGACAGGGTTTTTTGGTGAGATCTCATTTTTTTTTTTTTTTTTTTATTCAGTGAACAACAACGTGAGAACAACCACGTGAAAACTCAAGCCCAGAACAAGGGGCTTGTAATTAACTGAAGCCCAGAACAAGGGGCTTGTACATTGAAGCCCAGAACAAGGGGCTTGTAAACTTAAGCCCAGAACAAGGGGCTTGTCATTAACTTAAGCCCAGAACAAGGGGCTTGTCATTAACTTAAGCCCAGAACGGGGCTTGTACATTGAAATGATGGGCGGCCCAGTCATAGACGAGTACATCGCGGTCCTCGGCCTGGGGGTACTCGTCAAACATCTGTACGATGGTAGATAAGGGTCTTCCCGGCATCGATGGTACAGGTAAAACAAGCAATATTGTCCGCACACGCCACTGGTCAGGCTTTGCAACGTTTGACTGTTCCAACACCACGTCTCTGTGCCTTGATCCATGAAGCCTGTTAAATCGGGATGGAGGGGTGGCAGACCGTACGGGTCAAAGTATTCCCCCTGCTCTTCTGTCAAGTACACGGCCACCCAGTGTTCACCGGGTCGATCCATCGGGTCCGTGTTGAGAACGTAAGCAGCCGGATACATTCGGTCTAATGGAAACACATCTCGGGCGAACACCCCTTGAAAGACCCTACGTGTCTCTGGGTCATTCTCTAGCACGGTGGTTATCTGCTCTGTATCCATGTTAGGTGGAGAAGTCACACAGGACGTTGCGCGCCTTGTCCACTTGAATGATGTTGTCAAACTCGGCGTAGCAGATCACATTGACGGTGGTCGGCAGGGCATGTGCAAAGTGGATTTCCAACCGTAAGTTGCCTTGCTTGGCTAGAGCCAGCTGATGGTCGTTCTCTAAGGTGGGGGCCAGATCGAAACAGAACAACGTGTATCCGTTCGCGTAGTCCTCCCGACTGATCATATTCCCTTCGTCCTGGTTGATTTGACCGGTGGCTGTAAACAGGCTCTGATAGGCTCGGATGAAATTCCTCCGCCCAAAGTTCGGGGTTAAGGCCGTGGCTGGCACCTGTTGTCCATCCACATGCAGGGCCACAAAATTGATGCCGAAATGTTTAAAGTCAAACGGATTCTCCGGGTAGGCTCCGCTGAAACTGGTATTTTCTACACAGGCCAGGATCAATCGCTTGGGTAGTTCCCCCAGGAACAGGTTTTCTTTGTTGGCGCCCATATTTCCAGCAGGCACAGAGAACACTTTGGTTTGTACACGTCGGATAGGGTACTGGGCTGGTTTTGTTTCCAAGGCTTTCATGTGTCCCAATTGAACGGCTGGATTCGGTTTCACTTTTCTGCGTCTTGGATGACAATCTTATAGTCCGCTACATGCCCCTCTACGTTAGTGGCCATCAAGGCGAAGGTCGGAGGCGCCCGTATCAGTCGGATTTTGATGGGGATCTTGTTCCAGAGGTACCGGTCTTGCATGAACATGTCTGCATGCAGTCGACCCATCATATCCACCGAGGCACTGTTCGCAGTGAAAGCCTTCCGTTTGTTATATCCCCCATTGTCCGCCGTGTCCATGTGCTCGGCTGTGTCCCTGTAGAATAAAGCGGTTGTCAGCTGAGATTTTTAGCCTCTCGGCCATACGACAACAGTGTCTCGATGTAGGCTCGATAGGGGTACGTGTTGGTGGAGTCACTGATGAGTTTGTCGCTGAGAAAAATATCCACCTGCTGAAACATCGAGTGCAGCCAGAGATTCGTCAGGCCCACCGTTGCTTGGTCAGCGAATCTCGTGCCAGCTCCATTGACCACCTTGGCTTTCACATACAAGTAGGTATGGGCTAAATCCACATAGGCCGTATCCGCATTACTGATGGTGAACTCGATGGGCCCGGTTTCGTTGATGCTGGAGAGCGGGAGATGCTCCACCCATAATCCTTGTTCGACACTGGTTTGTGTGGGCGGCACGGTCCACAAATCAAATTCACTGTTGGTGGAGGGCAGGACTCGGCGTGGATTAAGGCCATGTTTTAAGAAAAGATATCCCGGGTCTTCTTGGATGTGCGTCGTCGCTGGGTCGGTCGTCGACTGGTGCGTGATCTCGGTGGGGCAGCTCTTTTATTCCCTACGGTGCGTTGTGCTTTGGCCACCAAGACGCCTCCCGCTTCTTTGGCCCGTCGTTTCAAGGCTTGTCGGGGTGCCGTACCCCACAAGACATCACCGGCCACTTGCAGTCCACTGCGTACCGCTTGTTTGCCGATTGCTTTCACCCCACGCGTCACCAAGGGCAGGAACGTTTTCACAATGCTGCCGAGTATGTTCCCCAGTCCATGTCCTCGTTGCATGCGTGCACCGCTGAAGACCGGAAAGCCGCCCCCGGCCTGTTGGGCATAATAGTCGGTATAGCTGCGTGCATCGCACTCGTAAGGTACTTTCATTATGCAAAGTGGGGAGCACGTGCTTGTCGAAAATGTAGTGTCAGCACCACTTTTCCTCGTTCGAATGCCACCGCTCGTCCCGTGTCATCTCTTATATCCACCGTGATCGTGTTGATATCGGTATGTCGTACGGGCAAGTACATGATATGGGTGAAACTGTGGGTGACTTGATCGCCATACGTCTTTTTAATGGGGACCACCCGTAACAGAGGTGTGTTGATATCGCCCACGATGTGGTTGTCCACCACGTCCGAGTAGACGTAGAGTCCGTACATACGCGACTTCATATCCATCAGCATCTCGCCATGGTGTTGGTTGGGACCAGCGAACGTCTGTAGATCGAAACCCAGCATTTGCTGTAGTGTAGGACTGAGTTTCACATTCACGGTATCGGTGACGGTAAGCTGTGCCTTGTCGTTGTGTACGTTGACATCGAAGAACACGTTTTTCTTGAAGCGCAAGGCTATCAGGCGTGTTGCACTATCCGTCACCACCCGTAGCGCCTTATCATGCATCAGTCTTGACAGCCCACCCATGAACTCTTTGGGGGTATCGTATTGGCCTTCGGGCAGGGTGAGTCGGGTGTTTTTGCCTTCGTAGGTGACCTCGTACCACACTTCATTGGCTCGCACGTTGTACCACGAGTAAGGGTATTGGATATCCACGAGGGCACATTCCCACCGGCCAGGTAAATGTAGCGGTTGCGGTAACTGGGTGACGTACTTGGCCACGGTGTTGTCAGGAAACACATCCAGCGAACTGTTACTGGGTAGGGTCAGGTAAGACATGGCGCCTGAGCTGTCCTGCTGCTGCTGTTGGTTTTAATAGGTCTTCCACGCCTTGGGCGGTTGTGTGCGGCGTCGTGTTCGTCGCGGTGACTTGCTACGTGTCACGGCTCTGGAGATGTGGGTTGTCTTGATCAAGGGTGTTTTTTTATAGGCGCGAAAAGAAAGTGCCCGTTGTGGTGGTGTTTTGGGGGGTGACTCCGGTTCCCATTCGACTTCCCAAGAAGGTAGTGGGCCACTCGGTGATTGCTGGGTTTGCTGCATAAAGGCCCAGCGGTGGGGTTCCCCACCAATTCCTGTGGTACATGCATGTCTTTCAAGCCTTGAGCGAAGACCTCCCATCCTCGAGGATCGGTGTGCGATCTGCGTTGACGCATCAGATCATTCACTAAATCCGTCATGTGGGTGCCGGGGACCACCTGATTCTGTACCACGAGTTCGCCTTTATCATTCCAAGTCATGTTAGGATTCTGTTTCATCCGTTGTAATACCAGGCCAGCTTGTTTCTTGAACGAGGCAGGTACACTCTTCAGCACTTCGTCTTCCACCCACTGTGGGGCTGTGGGAGCTACCTCACCCGGCTGTTGGAGCGGTGCTGAGGTCAGCGGTCTGTCACGTGGTGGTGGTGGTGGTGGTGGTGGTGGTGCTGCTGTTGCTGGGGTAGACAGGGTTTTGTATTGGTCCATGAACGTCATGTACCGTTGAAGCGTCTCATTGTACCGTTGTACCTTCTCACTGTCGCTTAACCCCGGTCTCTCTAAGATCTGTTGCATCTCTCCATCGAGGCTGTTTATGGTCTTCACCGTAGGTGGGACAGGGTAGGGTGATTGGAGGTTTTGCAGGAACCGTGGTTCGACGAGGACCATTTTTTCGTGTGGTTCATTGTCGGCCGAAGAGTCCACCCAATACTGGACCCAACACGGAAGCAGCCAACGGTGCTAAGATGGCCCCGAGAAAGCCGCCTTTCTGTAACACCTTTTTCTTTTGTGTTTGAGGGACCCGCTTGTGGACTAGGGTTCGGAGACCTGTCTTATGCTTGGCCAACTTGGTCTTCTGAGCCGGAGTCAGTGGTACGTTGCCTTTTAACAGGTTGGACCCGATCTCGCACAGACAGCGTACAAGGTCAGGGTCCGCACCGCGTACAATGGTTCGGACTAACTCGGGTGGGGCCGTCTTCAATACACGGAGCGTGGGAGCGTGCTTCCGTACTCGCGCAGACATCCTGTACAACCAATGCTAGAACCCACAACTCTGCTCTTTTTATCCACCTCACAGACAAAGTCAACCCTGCTGTGGTATTCATTCTTTTTATTATTCCCCATCATCAAACACACAGACCCCAGCTGGAGGCGCCACTGTGGGTGTGTTTACATTATTTTTGCATGTACACGTGGTGGGTCTCTCCGGGAAAGATGCCGGTCCGTAGTCGAAGGTGGTCGGGGGTGGCTTGCTTGAGGTCGAAGAGCATATACCCGTGCTGAGGGGTTGTGGCATCTTTGAAGGCTTCCAACGCAAACGGTGTGCGGCCGGGATACATCTGTCTCGCCAGGTGCAGCAGTTGAGTGGTATCTCTCGGGGTTTTGAAGACCACCAGGTAGTGGGCATTTAAGCTGATATTCCGATGTTCTTTGTTTTTACTGAACAAATTCTGCACAATGTAGATGATGCTGAGCCGTCGGTGATGGCTGCCTTTGGTAAAGAGTTGGGTGACCCGTGCATCCGTCTCCGCCATGAGATCATCCAGAACCACCAAGGTGTCGGGTTCCAAATCGGCCAGGTTGGGTAGGCCTTCCACGAACGTGATGTGGGGCATTGCTGCATACGCTGTCTGCCATTCTCCATAACACCACACGACTCGGGCAATGGGTGGAGTGATCATGCTGTCGGCGTGTTGAAGGAGCTTCCTGACGAAGTGCGTTTTGCCGGAACCCGTCGGTCCTGCGATGACGCAGGTGAAGGGATGCTGCCACCGAGGGTCCATGGTTTGAGGTGTATCCGTTGTCGTGGTAACACGCTCTTGTAAATTTCGTACGAGTGAACTGGAGTGGTGGCGGGTACAACGTTGGTCGTCGTTGTCTGTTCACGTTCAGAGATGGTGCTGGGGGTGGGTACAACGTGGGTGGTCGTCGTCGTTGTCGGTTCACTGTGAGGGATGAAATCCGGTAGGTGTTGAGACGTAGTGGATGTACTTGGTGTAGGTGTAGAGCTCGACGTGGCTTGTACACAGGGTGTGGTGGTGGTGGTGGTGGTGGTGGTGGTGACTGGGCTCGATACGACTGGTGCTCTCTGTAGACCCGTTTCACTGATGGCTGGTGTTCTCAGTTGGTTAAGCAACGTACTGACATAGGCTACGTCGTAAAACACACCTCCGTACAACACACTCAGCAGGGTTAGCAATAGCACCCCAAAGCCCACTTGCGCTTTGCGCGTTTTGCGAGACGCTGTCTTCGGAGGCAGCTGCTGTTGGTCCATAGCACTGGGGTCGGACGTGGAATGAAGGAGGACGGCAGTGGTGTCTGGTTTTATAGTCGTTTCACCTGGTTGGCAGCGACCCAGGAATTGAAGGAACTGGGCCAGCCTTGCCATTTTACGAAATGAAACAGTTTGCCACGTCGACGTTCCGTTTTCAAAATCTGCTCCACCGTGTAGTAGTCTTGCTGTGTTTTTACAACAGGCTGTAATTCCGTGTCGTAAAACGTCCCCAGCAACGTTTCGCCTTGGAGATCTTCCAGTTCATAGACTCGCCGCTGTCGGGGTAGGCGCCGTTTAATCAGGAAGTGCTCATCGCTCCAGTTGGGCAAGTAACTTTTCTCGAACTTGCCCTTGACTTTACTGATCCGTACAGGGTCGCCGACCTTGTACACCGCCTTCGTCGTTCGCTGCGATGGCCTGGGGTACAAGACACGCCGGACTTGGGCTTCATTGCGTTGGGTCACGGTAATGGGGGCTCTCTCTATACTTCGATGATAGGCTCGATTGTAACCCTTCACCAGTTTCGGGAGAACATCGATGTACCGCCTTGTATTCTTATAGGTGAAATATTTATACATGCGGCCTTTGAATGTCCTGTTGAACCTCTCCACCACGGAAGCCTTGGTCTCGTTGTACGTATGGAAGAAAAACACCTTCTGTTTCTTGAGAAAGGCTTGGAACGGTCTGTTGAGGAATTCCGTGCCTTCGTCGGTTTGCAAATACAAAGGTTTGCGCCCGGTCTTGAAGATGTCTTTGAACGCCGCTATGAGATTTGCCCCCGTTTTCGTCCGGATGGGTACCACCCACGCATACTTGGATAGGATATCGATGCACGTCAAGATATACCGATTCTCATCGTTGTGTTTGGCAAAGGCGCTCATATCCACCAAATCCGCTTGCCACTGGGCATCTATTCCTCCCACGATGACCCGGTTCCGTAGAAAATGGCGACGGACAGATCGATGTAAGGTATAGGTGTCTTGTCTTCTTAACCAATCTCGGACTTGGGCACGTTGTACCCCCTGGGGTTTGGCCGCTCGATAGAGAGCCGACAATGCACTATAGGCTGCCGGACTGTCGGGACTGTAGTATAAGTTATCCAACACCTTCTCCCAGCGCTTCATGGTGACAAAATGATGATGGACCCTGGCTCTATCGTTTATTTATAACGGGTATATCTTGGGCCTGAGTTTCTTTCTGATTTTCTTCGTGGACTTCCACAGTGGCCATGGTCAATGACCAGTCCAACTCGTCTGATGACCGCTTGATAAGCACTTCATCCACATCCACCACGGCATCTTCCAATGCAGACCATAGATCAGGGTGAAGGGTAAAATGCACTGTACCTCCATCTAGCCGAGCCAATTGAGCAAAGAAAGGGCCGCGTCGGATGTACACATCGTGACACAAGTGGATGAGGTCGCCGTCCAGTTCACCAGACAACACCCGTTTGAATTTGGTCCAGCCCTCCCGGGACAGACGAATGTGAGCCGGGCACGGTTGTGTAGGGTCCGTGTCTCCCACCACCTCCTCCATGATATCGACCTTATCCGCATACACGTGCAGGAAAACCTCGGGGGTCAAGCTGAAATACGCCAGTACTATATGCTCCGTCATGGTCAGTACGTGAATGGTACCAGATTTCACTGTCTCTCGTATTTATAGGGAGAACCCCGTGAGATCAAAGGATCAGGTGGTCATGTCATTGGGCTGACTGAGTCTAGCGGGGTAATCAATGGCATCGTCGTCGGGTTCATGTAGTTGTTCATGGGGTTCAGCCATTGGCCCCGCGGCTTCATCACGGATTTTTTCTTCTTCTTCATCGTTCTGGCCCGTCATGTGTGTGTGGGTGGCTTCATGAGGTGACACTGTCATTCCAGCCTCTGCGCATTCTATACATATAGTATTTTCTCCATCCGCTTTTTTTTCATTAGGTTCATCTAGTGCGTGTTCGATAGCATGAGCCCATGCCAATTGGTGGGGTGATCGATCGTCGGGTATAAATAACTGGTCCACCAGAGGGCCTATTTTCTCCAAGGCTGACCACAGAGAGGGAGTTAGGAGGAAACTTCGAGCCGGCTCTTGGTAGCGTCCCACCCGTGGGTAGAGCGCAGTATGGTATACGTAGTTGGCCTTGTCCAGGTGGATCAGGTGTCCGTCTAACTCCCCGCTCAACACCCGTTTAAACTTAGTCCACCCATCACGCTGTAGTGTCACCGTATTCGATAAAGTCTCAGGGGACGCCCTCCAATCCCCGCCACTATCTTCCACCAGAGTCACATAATCTTCATAAACGTATAATCCCACCTGGTAAGGTGTAAGGGGGAGGATGGCTCGTAGGACGGATGACATGCTTGGTCCAAATGTCGAACGGTGAATGACACACACTCTGTCTGACCCTGGTATTTATAGTGTCAATACCACAGCGCCAGGGTGAATAGGGCACAGACTAGTATGAGGCCAACCAGCCGGTGCTGGTTGCGGCGTGAGCGCTCGTGGTCCATAGCCCGAGCATCAAGGATGGCTGTCATAGTCCAGTAGTGGTGAGTGATGGCACGCCTCTCCATCGAGTGCACTCTGTGGAGGACCGCTTCTGTGAACTCGTTCAGGATCTGGCGTCGTCCCTCGTTGTCGTCGCCATCTGCAAACATGGACCGGACCACTGCTCGGTAACCCGTGAATGAATTCACCACGGTGGCATACTGTAAAATGCGAGTCGCATGGGGCTGGGTCTCCGCCATGGCTCTGTAGAAATGAAGGTGTGGGATCCAGAGGGACGTGTTTTATAGACCAGATGTAGCTCTACGGGTATAGTCCGTGATACGTACTATTCTGATGGGTTAGTCCAAAAAAAAAAGGGAGCAACAACAACAACACAGATTACAGATCAATCCTTTTATTATGCGTGAACAACATAGAAATGCATGTACTGACCTGTCTGTGGGAGGTTTCCCACAATGGCGTTCACCTTCGCGTCTTTTCGTGTACGTCCGTGTCTTTTCGTTAAAGTCCGTGTATCTTCGGTAAAGTCCGTAGGCATTGGGCAAGGGAGCTTTTTCCCGAGACCGAATCACCGCCAGACATGACTGCATCACCGCGGATGAATACATTCTTGCACTCACTCACACCACAGGTCGAGTGAGGTATCAAATTGAAGCATAGGTGAAGGAGCATTTAATGGACTGGGTGTGGAGTTGACATATCGATAAAAATGGATATGACCTTGAACTGATCACGTGACCTCCCCGTGAGGGAAAAACCCCAGAACCAAGTGAGTACATGCATCCCATAGTCCCAGGTCACGCCCGATTCACGCAGACCGGAAGTGACGTCATACACCTGCGCACAACCGTGATGGAAAAAACCCAGAACCAAGTCAGGACATGCATTCCACACAGGCAGAATGCAGGCAGGCAGACAGGAAGGCAGGCAGGTAGGAGGGCTGGCGGGCTGGCTGGCTGGCTGATCAAGTCAGGTCAGGTAAGTCAGATTGAATACACCCCTTTCCCTAAAAATAGACTCCTTTTATACATTTTACTACTGGCGGCCATCTTTTCCCACCTCCCACATGGCGGCCATCTTTTCCCACCTCCCACATGGCGGCCATCTTTTCCCACCTCCCACATGGCGGCCATCTTTTCCCACCTCCCACATGGCGGCCATCTTTTCCCACCTCCCACATGGCGGCCATCTTTTCCCACCTCCCACATGGCGGCCATCTTTTCCCACCTCCCACATGGCGGCCATCTTTTCCCACCTCCCACATCTTGGCGGCCATCTTTTCCCACCTCCCACATGGCGGCCGGATGTGTCGTCATCACCCTCACCCTCAATGCTCCAAGTGGAAAGTATATTCGATTTTATTTAAATATAATATTCCACCATAATATTGCTCATTTCAAATCCTGGTGATAAATCCTTTTGTGAAGCCAGCATATAAATGTGTGCAGGATAATACACGATTTAGATGTAAAACAAACGGGGGGGTGGGGGGGTTGGATTAATGTCACACATATGATGACAGCCAGTTTAGTTGGTGGAGGAAGCCGGAGTATCCGGAGAGAATCACCGCCCGTCGGCAATAAAACCAACGGATCATCCTATTAGACATTCGTGATTCATAAAATCGCCAAAGTTTGAATTCTACCAGAATTGACATCGAGGGTAAAGGAGGAGAAAAGCCGGTATCAAATGTGCAAGAAAGGCAGATATATGTGAGATATATTAAACGATGAAATATAGACGAATTAATGAGTTTCACTGAAAGACGTGTGCTATGTGTGTTTAATAAGAGTGACAAGTTTAGTCTGAGACCCGTCTGTCCGGTCTGTACCAACTGACAGTTGACTCATCCAAGATATCAATCGGGGGAAATGAAAGAAATAATCTGGTGTCCGTGTCTCTGTATACCGCGGCAAGTTTAACGTTAAACGATAGAATATTTTCAGAATTCCTCCTGTGAAAATTGGGATTTGACAAGTACAGAGGAGATGGTTAGATACGTCAAAATGTGCATGCATTATTTTGAGGAATAGTGCAGACATGTAGACAGGGATTGATTTCATATCGAGCTAGCCCTCTCATCTATCACGGTACACCGATAGACATCTGATAAATGGAATAAGACACGGCCATGCATCAAGATTTATGTTGTTTATATAAGCATACACCTAATACGATAATTTCCTTGCTTATGTCTACAAGATGTATAGTATCCCGGACTGGGGCCAACAGGCTCTTCTAACAACGTAACTGCCACCCAGCACAGCTAAACATACAAATAAGTTAGGAATTATGGAATAAACATTGAATTATTCAACCAAATCTGTCTACGGCTTCATGTGCTTATAAACCAAGATTTCTGAGATAACTGAGACATGGATATCCATATGCAACTGCACGATATCGCGAAGTAACCTTTTATAAAACATGTATTGGTAATCTGACATTCAACATGTTCAATGAGTGACTGGCATTTACGCAGACTAAATGCGCAACATTTCTCATTGCCTTTTATGCTACTTCTTGACTTCCATCTTGGCTGTACTGTTAGCCGATTTTAGGGGCCTAGATTCTAGACATTATCTATATATGAAGTTTATTTTCTAAATTAGGGGGGGGGGGGGGTGTTTCTCGGAGAGTGGTCCGCAGCTTGAGCGGGTACTCCAACATACGCGTGGATTCACCTGGGCAACACATTTACCTATGCATCACAAGAATCACTATTGTGCTATTAAATTTCAACTTTCTAACAGTGAACGGAATTATATGATACTAAATCTCTTATTTTCTCACAACAGAAAGGTTAACCGTATCTGTTAAAAGTAACTTTTCTCTCGTATCATATGTATAGGAAGTAAGAGTTTGTTTGGAGGCATATCTATCACTGGGGGGAATATTAGCCTCAAGTCCAGTCTTGTTGACTCAATTATACTTTTATGGTGTAGGGTATATACGTGTGACAGTGCGAGAAATGTAAGATGTAAGAACTTTCAGGTGCTTATATAAAAGCTAAATGAAGAAGTGATATGTTATACTATCTATATTATATGGATTGAATTTTATATTATTTTTAACCCACTCGGTCAAGCTTCAATGATGTACACATTAATATTCTCGTTCATTAACGACACCTAATTACAACAAAGAAGCACTGACACAGTAAGCATAGTGTTGATGAACTGTCAAGGATTGGCTGACATGAACAGGTTAGGGAGATACCACTCTCTAAAATGAAGGTAAAAAAGGTCGTTTTTGCTCAATAAGTTTTGATTTCTTCTTAACCAGTTCTCCAAAACTTCAGGCGCATTAATCTATCTATTGTTCCATGACCAAAAATGAATTTGCCATTTGAAGATTCAGTTAATGTTTCAATAGCGTGACAAATATTTTGCCTATTATTATGCAAATTAGACAGATGACAATTTATTTTTTTACTACTATTTGATGGGGATTTGTATGTCTGTTTGCGCCCGAAGAGGATTTTGCTGAATTCATGATGTGAACTCATTTTTTTGTTTAGCAAAAACAACCTCTTTTACCTCCATTTTAGAGAGCGGGGTCGCCCTCACCTGATGAATAGAACAGATGGCTTCCATTCATTTAAAAGGACAATAATTTTGAATCTGATGAACAATGGCTGGACTATAAAATCCATAACGTATACATCACTGAAATCATATTATTGTTATTTGGGCCCATCTATGTATATTCGTAACTATGAACATATCAATAATTTCAACGGCCGCCAAACTTTATTGAACTTCATGATCGCCAACGACAAGGGGAACAATGGGAACCACGCATGAATCGGAAAGAAAATATACGTGGATATAGAACAGACATCTGGCAATAACATTTCAGGATATAGAACAGGATATAGAACATACCTCTGGGTATAACGTTTCAGGATATAGAACATACCTCTGGCAATAACATTTCAGGATATAGAACATACCATTGGATATAGCATTTCAGGATATAGAACAGATCTCTGGCAATAACATTTCAGGGTACAGAACAGACCTCTGGCAATAACATTTTAGGATATAGAACATACCACTGGCTATAACATTTCAGAATATAGAACAGACATCTGACAATAACAATTCAGAATATAGAACAGACATCTGGCAATAATAATTCAGCATATAGAACAGACATCTGGCAATAACATTTCAGGATATAGAACATACCAGAGGCGATAGAACAGAACTCTGGCTATAACATTTCAGGATATGGAACAGACCTCTGGCAATAACATTTCAGGATATAGAACAGACCACTGGCTATATATAATTTCAGGATATATAACAGACCTCTGACTATAACATTTCAGGACATAGAACAGACCTCTGGCAACATTTCAGGATATAGAATATACCTCTGGCTATAACATTTCAGGATATGGAATAGACCCCTGTCAATAGCACTTCATGATATAGAATATATCACAGGCTATAGCATTTCAGGATATAGAACAGAATTCTGGCAATAAAATTTCAAGATACAGAACATACCTCTGGCAGTAACATCTCAGGATATGGAACAGACCTCTGGCAATAACATTTCAGGACATAGAACATACCTCGGTCAATAACACTTCTGAATATAGAACAGAGGTCTGGCAATAACATTTCAGAATATAGAACAGACCTCTGGCAATAACATTTCAGGATATAGAACACACCTCTGGCTCTAACATTTCAGGATATAGAACATACCTCTTGCAATAACATTTCAGGATATAGAACATACCACTGGCTATAGCATTTCAGGATATAGAACAGATCTCTGGCAATAACATTTCAGGGTACAGAACAGACTTCTGGCAATAACATTTTAGGATATAGACCATATTATTGGCTATAGCATTTCAGGATATAGAACAGATCTCTGGCAATAACATTTCAGGGTACAGATCAGTCCTCTGGCTATAACATTTCAGGAAAAAGAACAGACATCTGTAAATAACATTTCAGGATATAGAACAGACATATGTCAATAACATTTCAGGATATAGAACATACCTCTGGCAATAACATTTTAGGATATAGTACATACATCTTGCAATAACATTTCAGGATCTAGAACATACCTCTGGCAATAACATTTCAGGATACAGAACAGACCTCAAGCAATAACATTTTAGGATATAGTACATACATCTTGCAATAACATTTCAGGATCTAGAACATACCTCTGGCAATAACATTTCTGGGTATAGAACATACCTCTGGCTATAACATTTCAGGATATAACAGACCTCTGGCAATAACATTTCAGGATATAGAACAGACCTCTTTCCATAAATTCCAAAATATAGAACATATCACCGTCTATCTGCGCAGGCGACGTAGAAAAATGGTATTGGAATTGATGTTTAGGGGTAGAGGTGGACCAATATTGGTCCGATTGGGCCGTGTTTTGTGTTAATTTGAAGCTCTCTTGGGGTAGCGTCGGATTGGAAGGGTGTAGTCCGGTTTCATCTTTCTGCGCATGCGTAGTCTGGGAGAGATATAGGAAGCGGGCATTTTGGAGGTGCGCAGGGGCCTGTTTGAGCGATGGAAGGGTATTCTAGTTCCAAATAGGGCGTGTAGGGTTTCATATTGAAGCTTTCCTGTGTCGACCACGACTTGAGGGATGTCCATGTCATCTGTAACGTCATTGGTGATGTCATCAGTAGAAGTAATAGCGAAAGCGGGGATTTCATTGTGTGAACAGACGTGTACGGGCGATCGAGGGATCATCCGTGGTCCAAATGGACTGTGTGGGGTGTCATTTTGTAGCTCCCGACATGTAGGCTACGACTGGTATGAATTTCGTTGGTAGTCGCATCATGCTACGAATGCGCAGTTGAGCAGTAGTAAGAAAAGATGGCATTTTAGGGTTGGACAGGGACGTGTTTGAGCAATATAGGGACCATTCGTGGTTCAAATGGACTGGTTGGGGTATCCCAGTGAAGCTTTCTTGGGGTAGAGTCAGACTGGGTTATTTTTATTGGAATTCACGTCAATCTGCTCATGCGCATGCAGGGAATTTTGGGAAAAAGGCTTTTGAATGGGCGTTTTGGGGTAGAGATGGACCATCCGTGATCCGAATGGGTCGTGTGGGGTCTTATTTTAAAGCTCTCTTGGGGTAGGATCGAATTGTACTGGTGTGTAGTCCGTTTTCATCGTTCTGCGCATGCGCAATCTGGCAGTAGTAGTAGAGAAAGTGTCGCTCGGATGCGCCCTTGAGACATACCTACACCGCTATACACTAACCCATATAGGAGTGACTCGTGGACCCTGGATATGTATCAAGAACTCATGAACGCAGGCATACTGGTGTTACTGGGTTGGGCATGAGAGTAGCATGGAAGAGTTACCTCCCCCGCTCTCTTCCTGGGAACAAAGCGTGTGTGAGGGTGTGCGTGTAGAGGGTCTTACTCACCAGCCTTGCTCAATCACACGCTCACTCACTCACCAGCGTTAGGGCGTCACTGCGTTAAGACAGGCATTGGGCACGCCTCACACGAACTCAAAGCATCACTAGGATACTCAACCGGTCCATTTGGACAACGGATGGTCCCTACATTGCTCAAACACGTCCCTGTCCACACCAAAATGCTCTCTTTCGTTACTACTGCTCAACTGCGCATGTGTAGCATGATGCGACTACCAATGAAATCCATACCAGTCGGTGTCTTCATGCCGAGAGCTACAAGATGACACCCCACACTGTCCATTTGGAACATAGATGGTCCCTCGATCCCCTGCACAGGGTGCATTCCAGAGTGACCCCTCGTTGTTGGAAATAGACCCTTGGTATAGCCCTTCCGTCTTTCGTAGTTGCTAAACCCTCTAGAAAACCCCAATATATGTATATATTTTCTTGACGAGAATGATCATACGCATCATAATTATTCAACATACAAGCCAGTTATTCAAATTTAACCCGGGATCAATTTTCTTCCCTCGGTATGTATTCCATATTCCTTGGAAAATCTATTAAAATGACCCAAAATAGGCCATATTTCGTTCATTTCCTGAAAAAAATCTTTGACAATCGATTTCAATAACGTTTCTCACCAGTGTTCCCCGTCTCGTAGCGAGATAAAAACGTTATTCAAACTTTGGGTCGACCATGCGAATTTTTGTCACACATTCCATATGTAACATAACCCTATTTTTAAACACCTGAAAAACGTGCGAAACTGAGGCTGACGAAGGCTGAATTCGCGGCCCGTCAACCAGGCCACCCATCCGCATATGTCATTTTGAAGGAATGGTAGTACCCAGAAGCTTGATATAAATACTGGTTACCAAAAAGGGAAGGATAATTATCATGTGGTCAAACCCAGGCGCTCTGCTGTATTGAACTTTTCAAGGGGAGCCAATAATCCGAAACTATGGACTAATTCCTACACGTCCCTTCATTCCCCAAAATTCTCGCTTTCGCTACTACCCTACTGATGACGTCGCCAATGACGTGAACATGCCTCAAGTCGTTGTCTACACACCGAGGGCTTCAATTTCACGCCCTGTACGGCCTATTCGAACCAAGAATGGTCCCCCCATCGCTCGAACACATCCCCACCCACCCCCAGAAATCCCCGCTTTCGCTACTACTCCTACTGATGACGTCACCAATAACGTTACAGATGACATGGACATCCCTCAAGTCGTGGTCTACTCGACCTACACGCCCTATCTGGACCAAGAATACCCCTCCATCGCCCAAACAGACCCCTGCTCACCTCCAAAATGTCCGCTTTCTGTACTACTCCCAGACTGCGCAGAATGATGAAACTGGACTACCCACCCGTCAAAAACGCTATCCACAAACGGCCCAGAAGAAGCAATATTGGTCCATCTCTACCCCAAAACATCCATTCCAATACACTTTTTCTACTGCGCATGCGCAAATTGACGGTATTTCCACCCCACACCCGTCCAGCCGGACGCTCCCCCACGGGTACATCTGTATGACACCCCACACGACCCAATCGGACCATTATGGGTCCACCTAGACCCCAAAACGTCCACCCCGATCTGCCTGCGTACTGTGCATGCGTCATGAGAACTTTTCAACAAAAGTCAACCCATGACCCCGAGACCCCTCCCATCATCTTCTACAGCACGAGACAGAAAAAAGGTTTTTAACACTCCACACCATAAAGAACAATTAAGATATAATATAATACCATAGAAGTATATATATCCGCCCTCGTTGCATATATCTATATAATAAGCTATCTTTCATTGTATGTATGACTATAGGGATTATAACCTATAAGCTATCGCGGAATGTTCTGGGAAAACGGCTACTCCAATCAGAATATGCACTACAAGGGTAGGCTGGCGATTGGCTCGCTGCTTTTCCACCAATTCATAGACGAGGATGCATCTCGCAATAAACATGGCATTCTCATTGGTTAATAAATGTGACGTCAGCCAATTCACAGTGCATATCTCTCGCTACAACTATGGCTATAACCTTTGACCCGGAATTGACCTTTGACCTTCACATGACCTTTGACCCGGAAGTGAACTTTGACCTTCACATGACCTTTGTTCCGGATGTGACGTCACTCCCTCCGGATGTTTCCACCTCATTTCCCTTCGGATTTTCCCCCACCGCAGAAATTATAAGAGATTTACGCTTCCCATAGCACTGCTGTATGGAGTACAATGCCTGAAAACGTATAAAGGATATTCAATTCTTTTTAGCCTACTTATTTTTATGGAACGATGGTCCCGACAATCAAAAGTGTACGGATAACGCGAGAGAACACGTTCAGAGATGATTGATCTCCAGCCATTAATTCAGTTCCTCAATATCTCTTGGATACCACGCTTAATATTTAAACGCCAGAAATGGAAACAACCATTGGAATCTGAATACTTTAGAAAACTTGCACAGAATACACGAATGTGAAACATGCAAAAATGAACAATCCATTGTGGAAATACGTACATGAAGCAAGACTTGATACAAATCTAATTCGAACTAATTTTTCCACTCTGCAACTATAAGTTTATGATTAAGTTAGCTCACGCTGCGTATTTATCTAGATAGTTTTGGTCAAAATCCAAACACATTCGTCTGTAAGATATATGACTCGCCTTCAAAGGATATGATAGTCCGCACGATTCTATCTTGTGCTATAACGAGTGTGACAAAGGTCTGAGGACACTGATCTTCAGGAGAGTTCATTGATCCTCTTGACATTCACTCAGCTGATCACCGACAGATGGCGCTCTTATAATTGAACCAATTATATTTTCTTAACACACTCGGAGTAGTCTGTGATCTTACACACTCTGTGTATCTGAAGTAGCGAATGCAATATCACCGAATATAAATAAAAATACTTTCATCTCTGGCTATTTATTTTAGCCGGTAATTAAATTATCATCGCAGTTTCTTCATTTTCCCTAGAAAGGGCAGATAGATGGTGGAACTCTTGGCTGGAGACAAACTTTCTTACACAAAATTCTTGTGTGTTTCCAAAGCTATACGCCATCATGACTGACAGATTCTAAATTTCAACTGCGAAAATGAGATTTATTCCAATCTATGTTTTTTGGTACCAGTACTCTGACTAAAATATCTAATGGTCTCCGTCTCCATAAATATTTGGCGTACTGAGTTTATCTTCCTCTATAATTAATGTTTATTAATGAGAATAAATCACATTTTAAAAGTGGCAAATAAAACCCTCATATATCTGCATCATTTTGAAGCATGTGGTTCCCTGGTTGAGACAAAGGGTTGCGGATGTGTCACTATAAGATCACTGATAATGTATCTTTGTATCAAGACTGTAAATACAAATAAAGTTGGGATAAAAATTAAACCGCGGTTCACGTCTTCAGTGATTTTATCAATAATTTGCAGAGATAAGAGCAGGTTCCCCCCCCCCCCCCACCAAGTTGTATGGCATAATCTTAGATTCCGCTTGGTCATAAAAGGGCCCACTGTCATATATAATCCCGTTATCGTTAAACTGAATTATTGTTTAATTGGACAAAATGGTGATACAAGTTTATATTTGGGATAGATAAATCCTATAAAGAAATACTCGGTTTACAGAGTACACCGACCTTAAATATACAGTATATGTTCGTGTTCCTTTACTTCCTTCTTCTTGGCAAATGGAGAATGCACATTCTCAGGCCCGTAGCCAAGGGGGGTTTCTGGGTTCGGCCCCCCCCCCCTTTCGGAAATATTATATATTTTTCTCATATAAATGCCCTTTTCAAACTGAAGCGAACCCCCTATTTCCCTCTTTTCCCCATACAGCGAATCCCCTGATGTGCCCTTTTGGAGTGAAGGTGAACCACCCCTCAGCAAATCCTGGCTACGGCCTTGATTCTATGACAGACTATTGGAGAGTGTGCATACTATGACAGACTAATGGATATTGTGCATACTATGAGACTAATGGAAAGTGTGCATACAATGACAGACTAATGAAGTGTGTACATACTATGACAGACTAATGGATAGTGTGCATAGTACAGACAATCCAGGGTGTGCATATTGTGACGGCTTAAACGAGTGTGTACATAATATGACGGACTAACGGAGAGTGTGCATACAATGTAAAACTAATGGAGAGGTTATAGACTATGATAGACTAATGGAGTGTGTGCATACTATGGTAGACTAATAGAGAGTCCGCATACTATGAGACTAATGAAGAGTGTGCATATTGTGACGGATTAATGGATTGTGTACATAGTATGACGGACAAACAGAGAGTGCATACTGTGACAGACTAATTGAGAGAGAGAGGAGAGAAATAAGATTTAACGTCGCGTTCAGGACTAAAGGAGAATATGCAATCTATGACACACTAATGGAGAGTGTGCATATTGTGACGGATTGGAATGTGTGCATACAATAACAGACCGATGCACAGTGTGCATACTATTATAGACTAATGCAGAGTGTGTATACTATGAGACTAATGGAGAGTGTACATATTGTGATGGACTAACGGAGAATGTGCATACTATAACAGACTAATGGAGAGTGTGCATACTATGACAGACTAATGAAGAGTGTGCGCAATATGACAGACTAATGGACAGTGTACAGGCTATGATACACGAATGGAGAGTGTACATACTATGGCAGACTAATGGGGAGTGTGCGCAATATGACAAACTAATGGAGAGCTTTCTGGCTATGATAGACTAATGGAGAGTGTGCATACTATGACGGAATGGAGAGTGTGCGCAATATGACAGACTAATGGACAGTGTACAGGCTATGATACACGAATGGAGAGTGTACATACTATGGCAGACTAATGGGGAGTGTGCGCAATATGACAAACTAACGGAGAGCTTTCTGGCTATGATAGACTAATGGAGAGTGTGCATACTATGACGGAATGGAGAGTGTGGGCAATATGACAGACTAATGGACAGTGTACAGGCTATGATACACGAATGGAGAGTGTACATACTATGGCAGACTAATGGGGAGTGCGCGCAATATGACAAACTAATGGAGAGCTTTCTGGCTATGATAGACTAATGGAGAGTGTGCATACTATGACGGAATGGAGAGTGTGCGCAATATGACAAACTAATGGAGAGCTTTCTGGCTATGATAGACTAATGGAGAATGTGCATACTATGACGGAATGGAGAGTGTGCGCAATATGACAAACTACTGGAGAGCGTTCTGGCTATGATAGACTAATGGAGAGTGTGCATACTATGACGGAATGGAGAGTGTGCGCAATATGACAAACTAATGGAGAGCTTTCTGGCTATGATAGAGTAATGGAGAGTGTGCATACTATGACGGAATGGAGAGTGTGGGCAATATGACAGACTAATGGACAGTGTACAGGCTATGATACACGAATGGAGAGTGTACATACTATGGCAGACTAATGGAGAGATAGACTAATGGAGAGTGTGCATACTATGACGGAATGGAGAGTGTGCGCAATATGACAGACTAATGGACAGTGTACAGGCTATGATACACGAATGGAGAGTGTACATACTATGGCAGACTAATGGAGAGTGTGCGCAATATGACAAACTAATGGAGAGCTTTCTGGCTATGATAGACTAGTGGAGAGTGTGCATACTATGACGGAATGGAGAGTGTGCGCAATATGACAGACTAATGGACAGTGTACAGGCTATGATACACGAATGGAGAGTGTACATACTATGGCAGACTAATGGAGAGTGTGCGCAATATGACAAACTAATGGAGAGCGTTCTGCCTATGATAGACTAATGGAGAGTGTGCATACTATGACGGAATGGAGAGTGTGCGCAATATGACAAACTAATGGAGTGCTTTCTGGCTATGATAGACTAATGGAGAGTGTGCATACTATGGCGGAATGGAGAGTGTGCGCAATATGACAAACTAATGGAGAGCTTTCTGGCTATGATAGACTAATGGAGAGTGTGCATATTATGACGGAATGCAGAGTGTGCCCAATATGACAAACTAATGGAGAGCTTTCTGGCTATGATAGACTAATGGAGAGTGTGCATACTATGACGGAATGGAGAGTGTGTGCAATATGACAGACTAATGGACAGTGTACAGGCTATGATACACGAATGGAGAGTGTACATACTATGGCAGACTAATGGGGAGTGTGCGCAATATGACAAACTAATGGAGAGCGTTCTGGCTATGATAGACTAATGGAGAGTGTGCATACTATGACGGAATGGAGAGTGTGCGCAATATGACAGACTAATGGACAGTGTACAGGCTATGATACACGAATGGAGAGTGTGCATACTATGGCAGACTAATGGGGAGCGTGCGCAATATGACAAACTAATGGAGAGCGTTCTGGCTATGATAGACTAATGGAGAGTGTGCATACTATGATGGAATGGAGAGTGTGCGCAATATGACAAACTAATGGAGAGCTTTCTGGCTATGATAGACTAATGGAGAGTGTGCATACTATGACGGAATGGAGAGTGTACGCAATATGACAGACTAATGGACAGTGTACAGGCTATGATACACGAATGGAGAGTGTACATACTATGGCAGACTAATGGGGAGTGTGCGCAATATGACAAACTAATGGAGAGCGTTCTGGCTATGATAGACTAATGGAGAGTGTGCATACTATGACGGAATGGAGAGTGTGCGCAATATGACAAACTAATGGAGAGCTTTCTGGCTATGATAGACTAATGGAGAGTGCATACTATGACGGAATGGAGAGTGTGCGCAATATGACAGACTAATGGACAGTGTACAGGCTATGATACACGAATGGAGAGTGTACATACTATGGCAGACTAATGGGGAGTGTGCGCAATATGACAAACTAATGGAGAGCTTTCTGGCTATGATAGACTAATGGAGAGTGTGCATACTATGACGGAATGGGGAGTGTGCGCAATATGACAGACTAATGGACAGTGTACAGGCTATGATACACGAATGGAGAGTGTACATACTATGGCAGACTAATGGGGAGTGTGCGCAATATGACAAACTAATGGAGACCTTTCTGGCTATGATAGACTAATTGAGAGTGTGCATACTATGACGGAATGGAGAGTGTGCGCAATATGACAAACTAATGGAGAGCTTTCTGGCTATGATAGACTAATGGAGAGTGTGCATACTATGACGGAATGGAGAGTGTGGGCAATATGACAGACTAATGGACAGTGTACACTCTCAGACTAATATGAGAGCGTTCTGGCTATGATAGACTAATGGAGAGTGTGCATACTATGACGGAATGGAGAGTGTGCGCAATATGGCAAACTAATGGAGAGCGTTCTGGCTATGATAGACTAAAGGAGAGTGTGCATACTATGACGGAATGGAGAGTGTGCGCAATATGACAAACTAATGGAGAGCTAAATAAACAAATTGCTTATGGATAACAACTTCTAGTTTATTCAGGACGACGTTTCGATACAGGTACTAGTATCGTTCTCAAGTCAATGAAGTGAAGATTGACTTGAGAACGATACTAGTACCTGTATCGAAACGTCGTCCTGAATAAACTAGAAGTTGTTATCCATAAGCAATTTGTTTATTTATCTACTTCCCAACTTCTAAATGGAGAGCTTTCTGGCTATGATAGACTAATGGAGAGTGTGCATACTATGACGGAATGGAGAGTGTGCGCAATATGACAGACTAATGAAGAGTGTGCATACTATGACAGACTAATGGACAGTGTACAGGCTATGATACACGAATGGAGAGTGTACATACTATGGCAGACTAATGGGGAGTGTGCGCAATATGACAAACTAATGGAGAGCGTTCTGGCTATGATAGACTAATGGATAGTGTGCATACTATGACGGAATGGAGAGTGTGCGCAATATGACAAACTAATGGAGAGCTTTCTGGCTATGATAGACTAATGGAGAGTGTGCATACTATGATGGAATGGAGAGTGTGCGCAATATGACAGACTAATGGACAGTGTACAGGCTATGATACACGAATGGAGAGTGTACATACTATGGCAGACTAATGGGGAGTGTGCGCAATATGACAAACTAATGGAGAGCTTTCTGGCTATGATAGACTAATGGAGAGTGTGCATACTATGACGGAATGGAGAGTGTGGGCAATATGACAGACTAATGGACAGTGTACAGGCTATGATACACGAATGGAGAGTGTACATACTATGGCAGACTAATGGGGAGTGTGCGCAATATGACAAACTAATGGAGAGCGTTCTGGCTATGATAGACTAATGGAGAGTGTGCATACTATGACGGAATGGAGAGTGTGCGCAATATGACAGACTAATGGACAGTGTACAGGCTATGATACACGAATGGAGAGTGTACATACTATGGCAGACTAATGGGGAGTGTGCGCAATATGACAAACTAATGGAGAGCTTTCTGGCTATGATAGACTAATGGAGAGTGTGCATACTATGACGGAATGGAGAGTGTGCGCAATATGACAGACTAATGGACAGTGTACAGGCTATGATACACGAATGGAGAGTGTACATACTATGGCAGACTAATGGGGAGTGTGCGCAATATGACAAACTAATGGAGAGCGTTCTGGCTATGATAGACTAATGGAGAGTGTGCATACTATGACGGAATGGAGAGTGTGCGCAATATGACAAACTAATGGAGAGCTTTCTGGCTATGATAGACTAATGGAGAGTGTGCATACTATGACAGAATGGAGAGTGTGCGCAATATGACAGACTAATGGACAGTGTACAGGCTATGATACACGAATGGAGAGTGTACATACTATGGCAGACTAATGGAGAGTGTGCGCAATATGACAAACTAATGGAGAGCGTTCTGGCTATGATAGACTAATGGGGAGTGTGCATACTATGACGGAATGGAGAGTGTGAGCAATATGACAGACTAATGGACAGTGTACAGGCTATGATAGACTAATGGAGTGTACATAATATGACGGACTAATGGAGAGTGCGCGCAATATGACAGATTGATGAAGATTGTGCATACTATGACAAACTAGTGAAGTGTGCATGCTATGGTAGACTATTCAAGAGTGTGCATTCTATGACAGGGTAATGAAGTGTGTATACTGTGGCAGATCAATGTAGAGTGTGCATACTATGACAGACTAATAGAGAGTGTACATACTATGACAGACTAAGAGAGAGTGCATACTATGACAGACTAATAAAGAGTGTGCATGATGTGACCGACTAATGGAGTGTGCATACTATGATAGACTAATGGAGAGTGTACATTCTAAGACAGACTAATGTAGAGTGTGCATTCTATGACAGACTAATGGAGTGTGTACATAATTTGACAGACTAATGAAGTGTGTACATACTATGACAGACTTATAGTGTAAATAATATGACCGACTAATGGAGTGTGCATTCTTTGACAGCCTAATGAAGTATGTACATACTATGACAAGATAATGGAGATTGTTTAATATTATGACAGACCAATGAAGAGTGAATACTATGACATACTAATTGAGAGCGTGCGCAATATGACAGACTAATGGAGAGTGTACATACTATGTCAGACTAATGGAGAGTGTACATACTATGACAGACTAATGTTTTGTGTCATACTGTGACAGACTAATGGAGTGTGCATACTATGACAGACTAATGTAGAGTGTGCATACTGTGACAGACCTATGGAGTGTGCGTACTGTGACAGACTAATGGAGAGTGTGCATACTATGACAGACTAATGCTAATGGAGTGTTCATACTTTGATAGACTAATGGAGAGTGTACATTCTAAGACAGACTGACGTAGCGTGTGCATTCTATGACAGACTAATGGAGTGTGTACATACTATGACAGACTATTATAAATGGAGAGAGTGCATACTATGACAGACTAATGGACAGTATGCATACTATGACAGAGTGACAGAATACTGGAGGATGTATATACTATGACGGAGTAACGGACAGTGTGCATTCTGTGACAGCCTACTGGAGTGTGTACATACTATGACAGACTAATCGAGAGTGGGCATACCATGAGACTAATGGAGAGTGTGACGACCACGACAGACCGAGAGTGTACATACTATGATAGACTAAAAGTTAATGTGCACAGTATGACAGACTAATGGATAATGTGTATATTATGACACTAATGGAGAGTGTGCATACTGTGGCAGACTTAATGGAGAGAGTACATACTGTGACTGACTAATGAAGAGTGTGCATGATATGTCAGACTAATGGAAAGTGTGCATACTATGACACACTAATTAGGAGTGCTCCGAATATGACAGACTAATGGAGAGTGTGCATACTATGATAGTCTAATGGAAAATGTGCATACTATGACAGTATTATGGAGATTGTGCATTCTATGAGACTAATGGAGTGTGTGCATACTGTGATAGACTAGGACAAGTGTGGCTACTAGGGCAGACTAATGGAGAGTGTGGCTACCATGACAGACTAATGGAGAGTGCACACTGTGACAGAGTAATGGAGAGTGTGCATACTGTGACAGAGTAATGGAGAGTGTGCATACTGTGACAGAGTAATGGAGAGTGTGCATACTATGACAGAGTAATGGAGAGCGTGCATATATTGACAGAATACTGGAGAGTGTGCATGCCATGAGACTAATGGAGTGTGTACATACTATGACGGACTATGACAAGTGTGCCTACTTGGACAAACTAATGGAGAGTGTGACTACTATGACAGACTAATGGAGAGTGCGGCTACTATATAAAAGACTAATAATGGACAGTGTGCATACTATGACACACTAATAGACAGTGTGCATACTATGACAGACTAATGGGCAGTGTGCATACTGTGACAGAGTAATAGAGTGCGAACAAATGATAGATTGTATGTCTTTTTATACTTTATTTGCAACATTGTAACGATCGTCAACAACAATTAAACATTGTTGAGAAATCGTTACAGTGTTGCACATTTACCCCTCTTCAAAATGCGATTTTTAATGAAAAACTGCATTAGGGAGACACTTTTTAGAGAAAAAAACATTGTTTCTTATAGAGGAAGAATGGTTTCTTATAAGAGAAATTGCATATTGAAAAGGGTATCCTACTATGAAGAATCACCTTTTCAATATGTAAGAAAGAAAAAAGCTTGTGTGTCTGACCACACAAGTCAACGGACACAAGTAAAAGACGCACAAGCTATCATTTGTTCGTATGAGCAAGGGTGCATATTGTGACAGAGTAATGTTGAGTGTACCGACTATGACATGCCATTTAAGAGTGTGCATACTGTGACAGACTAATGTAGAGTGCATATTGTGACAGAATAATGGAGAGTGTGCTTACTGTGACAGACTGATGGAGAGTGCATATTGTGACAGAGTAATGGAGAGTGTACCGACTGTGACAGACTGATGGAGAGAGTGCATATTGTGACAGAATAATGGAGAGTGTGCTTACTGTGACAGATTAATGTAGAGCGCATATTGTGACAGAATAAAGGAGAGTGCATAGACAAATACTGACGGCAAAGTAATTGTCATTCTCCATATAATTACATCAAACATGCTACCAGCTAATAATCGAGACTGCCTATTATATATACGTCTATCTTTATTGTATAAATGTGTTTAAAATGTTAATTTCATTTTGTTTATTGTTTATTGTACACTGTCCTTAATGGATGTAAAGTGTACATACTATGACAGACTAACGGGGAGTGTGCATACTATGACAGACTAATGAAAATCAAACTTGCTCTTTACAAAGATTGGACTTCCGTAATACAAATATATTTTTTGCTGAACCTCGAAACAGTATCAGTAAAACATAACTATCTATCCAGTCAATCACTACATGCAGTAACTCTTTTATTTAAACACGGATCTTGCACCCATTCACTCCTATTATTTCTATCTTATAAATTCATTTGCTGTTGAAAGATCGCTACCGACACAGCTTCATTATATACCGGTATATGACCATCTCGCAAATCGGCTTCCTGATTTACTCAAGAAAGTTCTCACCCGAGAGGAGCAAGGTTGAATTTACGGTTGAAATGTTAATATGTTCATTTGAGGTGACACAAAGTAGCGTTAAAATTGGTGTACACCCTTCTACATCTGTACTTCTTGTCATGTCTAATTAACCTTCTGGCGTGGCCCATAAAACATTGATGAAACTGACATCCTACATTTCATTAAGAGATATTAGAACACGTGCAAATGTTTATCCCGTACCGGGCTAACCTACCGAATTATTATCCGGCTGTGCAATTAAGATATTTCTTGCAAAACCCTCTGTTCCGTTGAATAACCATGTGATTTATTTTAATTGCAAACGTTCGGGAGAGGGGACAAAATGCAACGGACAAAATGGCAAAGGACAAAATGGCAAACGGACAAAATGGTAAATGGACAAAATGACTAACGGGCAAAATAGCAAACAGGCAATCAGACAAACATATATATATATATATATATATATATATATATATATAATGAATACTATGAAGTATATGGGGTATTATTTATTATATTTATTCAATTCAGTCATATTTACCAAGTATAGTATTTAGTGAATTTTCATTTAGTTAGACATCAGGTAAAAATGCATTAGACAAACTATGTTCTCGGTATTATTGGAGATATCCATCCATGAGAAAGAGAAACTTTATATAACCAGGTCTTTACCGTTTCTCCATGGGAACGGAGGCGCCACTTTTCACACCTTTCACGGTGTCCTGGACGATGATTTACAAAAGAAAATGTTATTCTGATCAATTGAATTAGAGGTACGGGTATAATTTTTTCTCAAACTTTGACATAAAGATTGAATGCATGAATTATCAATTAGTACAATCCCCATTTGGGTAGAGTGGGTGGTGAATACGAGGGCTGTATTGCAAACATACCAGATATATTAAATAATACCATACTTCTACTTCTTATAATGCATCAAGATATAGTTTGTTTTAAATATTGCCATTTTGTTCCGTTGTCATTTTGTCCGATTGCTATTTTGTCCGTTTGCCATTTCATTCATTATCCTTTATAGACTTTTCACATGCAATGTTATTTATCCCTTATTAATTGTATAATCATCACACATATTTAGGGTTAACACATTGTCATCTTTATCTATGCAGCTACTTCAGATTTAATCTGCAATCACCCATTGTCTATATATACCCGGTTCAGAGCTTTAGTAGATTACAAGTAGTATATAAAACACGGTTAAAGTCACATTGACCTCATTAATTGTTCCCCGGGTAAAATTTGAGGCGGAACTTGATCACGTGGCGATCATGTGATCGTTGGGGAGGAAAACTACCTTCAACACAGAAGAGTTCCAATCTAGGGGGGGAGGTAACTCCGGGTCACTATAGTTCCGGCAAAGGGCCCCTGGGCATGTATTCTTCCGCGGTGATGCGGTCTGGTGGTGATGCGGTCGCGGGAAAAAGCTTCCGCGGAGAAAAAGTAGTCCCCAGACTTCAAATACGCTGCATGGTCCGATTGGGTCGAGTGAGGTATCAAAGTGAAGCATTCGTGAAGGGGCATCCAGTCATGGGTGGGTGTATGTAAAATTAGGATTTTTTCCCGAAACTATAAAAAGCGGAACACGGACTTTACCCCTAAAATAAAATAGGGGAAAACACCTATCAACCCTAGCCAAAAGGGCTAATATCGGTCCCCGGGCTTATTGGGACCTGCCTATCAATTCAATGGGGTGGGTGCATGTAAAATTAGGATTTTTTCCCGAAAATATAAAAAGCGGAATACGGACTTTACCCCTAAAATAGGGGAAAACCCCTATCAACCCTAGCCAAAAGGGCTAATAACGGTCCCCGGGCTTATCGGGGCCTGTCTATCAAGTCAATAGGGTGGGTGCATGTAAAATTAGGATTGTTTTCCGAAAATATAAAAAGCGGAACTCGTACTTTACCCCTACAATAGGGGTCTGTATTATACAATATAAGAGAACATGCCTGTATGGGGTATGGGGATGATCAATTTTTTTTCGTGGGCTTTGCTATGGGTTGTGGGGTCTCGTTTTTCTCGTCTCGCCAAGAAAAACACGATGGGAGGGGTCCCGGAGCGAAGCGGTGAAATTTTTGGAAAAAGTCACCGAGGTCTGTATATAGGCCTATAGGCTGGCTATATGGGGGTATAGGTCCAACCTGCGAAATTCACACACGTTCATTGTGATATGGGTTGTTTGGTCTTGTTTTTCACGTCTCGTCATTTAGAACACGATGGGAAGGGTCCTGGAGCGAATCGGTGAAATTTTTGGAAAAGTACCATATAATCCCATATAAGCTCCATACTGGATATATGGGGGTATAGGTTCAGCCTGGGAAATTCACACACCTTCATTGTGATATGGGTTGTTTGGTCTTGTTTTTCACGTCTCGTCATTTAGAACACGATGGGAAGGGTCCCGGAGCGAAACGGTGAAATTTTTGGAAAAGTACCGGGATGGGCTGTATATAGGCCCATAGGCTGGCTATATGGAAGGATAGGTTCAGCCTGGGAAATTCACACACGTTCATTGTGATATGGCTTGTTTGGTTTTGTTTTTCACGTCTCGTCATTTAGAACACGATGGGAAGGGTCCCGGAGCGAATCGGTGAAATTTTTGGAAAAAGTACCGGATAGGCCTGTATATAGGCCTATAGGCTCGCTATATGGGGGTATAGGTCCAGCCTGGGAAATTCACACACGTTCATTGTGATATGGGTTGCTTGGATTTGTTTTTCACGTCTAGTCATTTAGAACACGATGGGAAGGGTCTCGGAGCGAATCGGTGAAATTTTTGGAAAAGTACCATATAGCCCATATAACCCATACTGGCTATATATGGGGGTATAGGTTCAACCTTGGAAATTCACACACGTTCATTGTGATATGGGCTGTATGGATTTGTTTTTGACGTCTCGTCATTTAGAACACGATGGGAAGGGTCCTGGAGCGAAACGGTGAAATTTTTGGAAAAAGCTCACGGAGGTTTGGGTAGGCCCATAGGCCTATACTGCATGGCTATGGGCGTATAGGTCCATACGGGGTGGACGTTTTGGGGTCTAGGTGAGTCCCTAATGGTCCTATGGTGTCGTATGAGGTCTTATTTTGAAGCTCTCGTGGGGGAGCATCCGAGTAGACTAATGGTTCGTCCGTGTTCAATAGTCTGCGCATGCGCAGTCTGGCCGTAGTATAGAAAGCCGGCGTTTTGGGGGTATGTGGGGTGTGTTTGGGGTAGAGATGGACCACTATGGGTCCAAATGGGTCGTGGGAGGTGTTATCTTGTAGCTCTCGGGGTGTAGACCCCGATTTGAGGGCTGTCCGCGTCATTGGTGACGTCATCAGTAGGAGTAGTAGCGAAAGTGAGCATTTTGGGGCAGTGAAGGAAGGTATTTGGTGTAGAGATGGACCATCCTTGGTCCGAATGCATCGTGGGAGGTGTCATGTTGTAGCTCTCGGGGTGTAGACCCCGATTTGAGGGCTGTGCACGTCATCTGTGACGTCATGGGTGACATCATCAGTACGAGTAGTAGCGAAAGTGGGCATTTTGGGGGCAGTGAAGGAAAGTATTTGGGGTAGAGATGGACCATCATTGGTCCGAATGTGTCGTGTGGGGTGTCATTTTGTAACTCTCGGTGTGTAGACCCCGATTTGAGGGATGTTCACGTCATCTGTGACGTCATTGGTGACGTCATCACTAGGAGTAGTAGCCAAAGTGGGCATTTTGGGGCAGTGAAGGAAGGTATTTGGTGTAGACATGGACCATCCTTGGTCCGAATGCAGCGTGTGGGGTGTCATCTTGTAGTTCTCTGCATGTAGACGCAACTACACACTTGGTGGTCGCATCGTGCATGAATACTACATATGGCTTGATACTGTGAACTATAACTGTAAAGTCAGGATGGCCGAGTGGTCTAAGGCGCCAGTCCTAAGTGCTGGTCTGCGCAACGTAGGGCGTGGGTTCGAATCCTACTCCTGACACATGAGTTTTTTGTATATACACCTTTTGTATTATACCATATCTGTCCTGTATTGTACCATATTTGTCCTGTGTTATATCATATCTCTCCTGAATGTGCTGTATTATACCAAATCTGTGCTGTATTATACCATATCTCTCCTGTATTGTACCATATCTGTCCTGTATTATACCAAATCTGTGCTGTATTACACCATATCTGTGCTGTATTATACCATATCTGTGCAGTATTATACCATATCTGTCCAGTATTATACCGAATCTGTGCTGTATTATACCATATCTGTCCTGTATTATACCATATCTGTCCTGTATTAGACAATATCTTCGCTGTATTTAATGTACATGTACTCTGTGCATGTCCATGTATTCTGCACATATCCATGCACATGTACTATGTGTCTGTACATGTACTATTTGCCTGTACATGTAATCTGTTCATGTACATGTACTCTATCAATATACATGTTCCTTGTCCATGTAAATGTACTCTGTGCATGTCATTCTACATGTACTCTGTTCACGTTCTTGTATACATACTCTGTTCAAATCCATGTACATACTCGTTGTCCCATCGCTATATAGCTGAAATATTGCGGAATGCGACGTTAAACCTTAATTCTCTCTCTCTCTCTCTCTCTCTCTCTCTCTCTCTCTCTCTCTCTCTCTCTCTCTCTCAATGAGCATGTACTCTGTACAATGTCGCATGATGTAGACCGGTGAGAGAACAACAACAACAAGAATGACAGGTCAATCATTTTATTATCCCCTTCAGTACATCATACCCAAGCTGGGGGAGCCGCGTTGGGTATGTTTACAATACCAATAGCTTCTTGTCCAATCAGAGGCCGCCATTTGGTGCTGCATCTGTCATATTCGTTCTTGTCCGTTAGATGTATTCTCGGCTACTCTTGTCCAATCAGAAGTCGCCTTTTCAGAAAGTTCCATCTTCGGCCATGTTCGCTCTGAACCGTTTGTTCTAATCGTCATCGGGCAGGCCAGGATACCGTTGAGGCAACATATCCTCAGATAGTTGTTTGCGCATTCTGAGTATCTATCAGTGCATGGGTGAATACTTTCATCCGATGGGGGTGGTGGTCAGTTTAACCACGAAGAACGTAACATTGGTGACCCTCTCCACTATCCACTTGGTGTTGGGGCGCTGTTCATAGGCCCATTCCAAGGGATCCACAGTGTTCAGTTGGGCCAGCATCGTCTCTAGCGACGCCCGATTGGTGATTGTGAAAGGATGGTCGTACACTGGGTTGATGGCACTGGAATAGAAATAGCGCAATTCACCCGTCATCTTATGGCATAAGATGTACCCAAATGCTACATTTAATGTGAAGGACGTAGGTTGGTCTTTGAAGATGGATTTCACGTAGCTGCGTAGACGGGCGAGGCCAGTCAGTCGGAAATTGTACAAGTCCAATATAGGGCGATGACGGTGGAAACAGTGTCGGATCATGGACCAATGGCGTCGATACATCTCACTCACTGGATGATCTTCGGGTAAGAGATCGCTGGGAACATCCACCGCATCTTCCAGAAAATGTTCGTTGTTGTCAGGCGTATGACTGGGAACAGTAATGCTAGGGACCGGCTGGATATCTAGGCTCTTCTGAACTGTGGGTATAGGCGGGCTCTCCGTGATCGCATCACCAGTGGCATTCGTCTCCCCGGGTTCATCTTCAGTGAGTCTGTCCCTCCTGGGTGCCGCTTTAGTGGAAAGTTGTCCCTCATGCCGTGGTGACGGACCATGAATCAAACGCTCATGCCGTCTTAACTGACTGGGTCGTTTGAAGAGTTGACCACATTCTTCGCATGGACGCTTGGGTGGCCCATGAATTGAACGTTCATGGCGCTGTAAATGATCCGGGCGCTGAAACGACAGTGTACATATCGTACAGCTATACCGGGCGGTTCCGTCGTGCTTGGTAGCCTCATGGCGGCGCAAGTCGTGCAGACGAGTGAATGATTTCGAGCACGTAGTACAAGTGAACATCTTGGTGGTTGGCAGAGTGTCTGATGAAACGGCCAGGCCGCTTCCCTTTTATAGCAAGCTAGCTGGTGATCTATTTTTAGCACAATCAGTTCAACTTGGACGTCAGCGACAAGAACCCGGATGTAGGCGCGGACGTCAGCGAAAAGAACCCGGATGTAGGCGCGGACGTCGAGAACCCGGAAGTTAGAGGGGAGGTGATCGGCCTATCGACCAATCAGAAGCCATCATTTCAGAAAGTTCAATCTTCGTTCAGTGTAACCTAAACGTCTTCGGGCAATCCATGATACTGAAGCTCGAAGCTCTTACTTCTCTCATTCAATACTGAGATCAATTTCCATCGGCTTTTCAATCTGCGGCGAATCGACCTCCATGGGTTCTTCTATTCTCAGATGCATTCCGATAGAAACTGAAATATCCGGTCTCGAGAGTGGCGAGCGTGATCCGTGTATGACATTTCGGTGACGACTCGACTGGGATGCTTAAAGGCTATATCACAATCCGCACATGTATGCATGGGTACTTCGTGGCGTGCACGTGTGTGACAACGCAAACTGTCCAGGCGATGAAAGCGCTTCGAGCAAGTTGTGCAAGAGAACATATCGGCTGTGGATCTGGAAATGATGAATGCCGTAAAACTTTCGGCTCTTATAGGCCAACATAGGAGTACCCGGATGTTCTACAGTCAGGGATGTACAAGAACCCGGATGTACCCGGATGTAAAAGTCCCGGATGTAAAAGTGCCCGGATGTTCACGAATGTACTACCATCCCGGACTTCTATCAGGCCCAGGTCCAGAAGCTCTCATGTCCTGCATGTGAATAGTCAGTCATATTGTGTGTGCGTGTGCGTGCATGTGTGTGTGTGTGTGTGCGTGTGTGTATGAGTCTATGTGTATGTGTGTATGCGTCTCTGTGTGTGTGTGTATGTGTATGTGTGCGTGTGTGTATGCCTGCGTATGCGTGTATGCATGTGTATGTATGTCTCTTTGTGTATGTGTGTGTGCTTGCGAGTGTGTACGCGTGTGTGTATGCATGTGCGTACACGAATGTATCCTTATCAGGTACTTTAACGTGCAATCTATTCCCTATCAAGTACTTTTTGGAGACCTAATAAGGAGAAAATCTTTTGAAATAATAGAGCTCCAACTAAGAATGTCATTTTAAAATTGCAAATTGCCTATAAGTAACGATGTTTTTAAAGAAGTTTCTTCTATAAGAAACGATGTTTCTAAAACAGTTTTTGATTAAAAAAGTGTCTTTTTTGACGATGTTATTGTGCAACATTGTTACGACAAGAGCGTTCGTCAACAACAAAAAACATTGTTGCAAACAGTGTTGACGATCGCTACAATGTTGCACCACGATCGCTACAATGTTGCACAATTATATCGACATACCTAATAAGGAACGTATGTGGGCATGTGTGTGTATGCGTGCGTGTGTATATGCGTCTGTGTATGCGTGTGTGTGCTTGTGCGTTTGTGAAAGGTGTCAAATGGGGACATTGACATGAATACACACCTTTCAAATGGGGACCCCCCTCCAAACGGGGACGTCCCCGTTTGACTTAAGGCTTGAAACGTGCAGCCAAGCCTGTTTTTGGAACTCTCTAGTGAAATGAGGTAAATACGGTATACGTCCACATTTAGGCAGCAAAATTCAAGCGCGAGGTGTATGCGTGTGTTTCCCGCCCCGTAGAGAAAAAATCTGCTCAATACACACAGGTCCCCGTTTGCGCATGAATTAGTTAGTCACGGTGACAACGAACGAAGAGAGATAAAACGAGACTGAAGAAAGAACAATACACGATTCGACTGCGGGCAATATTGTACGGAACGTAAGTTGAATTTTCTGATTTACTTTGAAACACTTGTTTGATGGACATAAACCGAAAACGAAACAATAGGCGTACCGTACCTAGTCAGATATTTTGTTTGTCCCCATGTTCCTGCAAATCAGAAGAAAATGCCAGAAGACAACAACAACAACAATCTTCCTTGAGGAATAGTTTATTACTCAGTTGTTGATACTTTAACGTTGTCATTCGATAAAGTGGTAGACGGAAAACAACAACGACAACTAGATATTGTTGGTACTATATCACGGCCTTTCCATGACGTCCGCCAAAGGTATTATTTCGCTGTATTGTGATGTGGTATATACTACAAATACGGAGTGGAAGCATTTTCCGGAAAGTTTAATTTGTCAAGATTGCGAGCGCCTTAGATCGAGTGTGAACTTTCATCGTTATGTGCCGTTGTTCAAACAATTGCAAAAAAGTTAAACGGTTGAACGTCTATTGTATTCTATTTGAGTCCCGCTCTATCTGGGCACTGAATATATGTCGCTCAATACTGATTTCGTCGTGTACATCAACATACTTCAAACAGCATGCTAATTTGGGGCGGAAATTGTATGCCTCTCTGCAACAATGCGAATGCATTCTTACTGTCAATTCCAAACACATATATATATTCCCTCAATCAAAATTGATGACCTGTACCAGAAACTTCAGCCTAGTATCCACAAATCGGGTGAAACAACAACCGAGATGCAGTTGCAGAGATGTCAGTTCACTTGCGTATTTTGGCGCGCAATTTTAGTCGACTGGGTATTGTTCTTCAATTAGTAAACGAATCCCTACCTTCTTTGCACAGTCCATTCTTACTTCATCTGGGAACATTCCACGTAAACGGCGGCATCGAATATTCCCTCGTTTTAGGGTCTTTAATCCTAGACACCTAAATGAGACACCTAAATGCCATCCCTGCCGAGCTTGCTTAGAAAACAGCTAAGTTCCTACGCTCGCCGTGAAAGGAACACTCGCGCGTATTTGAAGACAGACGCGCGCACTTCCGGTGAAGCAAATTATTCACCTTGTTTGTTTCCGAATACCAGTATCGCTAAGCCCCTGTCTACGCTGTAGTATGTCAAGTTAACGGCTTTCTCGTAACTGTTCAAGTTTTCCACAATTACTGTTCCCGGTACGGAGTCATTGTCAACGAAAGACGAAAACTGGCTGCGTCCAGCGACGTCCATGAAACGTGTTCAACGTTACATGTAGTAATAAAACATCAAAGTGTGATAGAATTGGTTATATGTTCACTTGACATGTCCCTATTTAGCCTACATATCATTTGCAATAATAAATTTATTGATGATGTCCCCATTTGGTTGGTTTTAAACATTTGTCCCCATTTGGATAGTCTACACTTGACGGGAGTGCGTCCCCATTTTAGCAGCATCTTTCACGGCGAGTGTGAAATGTGTGCGTCCCCACTTTGACTAGCTTGAACACTTTTGGCAAATTTCAGAATTTGATGGATCCAAAGGTCCAGTGGGCGTCTCTATGATTGCCTTTATTGGAATCTGAGGTTCATTTATCTCTTGGTACCTTATTAACAAAGTCCCCATTTAGGGGGGTTGTGGCAGGCGTCCCCGGTTGACACTTGGAGCTCAGAGCTCGGAAGTGACATTTGCATATGACCTCTGTGAGGTCACTTCCGCACAGAGGTCATATGCAAATGTCACTTCGGAGCTCTGAGCTCCAAGTGCACTCATTGACCTTTGACCTCTGTCACGTGATATGCAAATTTCTGAGGTCAAAGGTCAATATCGCTAGCGCGCAGGGGTCAAAGGTCAGTTCCTGGTACCCTGGTGTTCCTCTCATCTGTCTGTATCATGGCTCACGGCGACATGCACACACCTATCCACAGACGTATACACAGACATGCTGCATACACACACACGCACACACACACACACCCACACACACGCATACACACACATGCATACACACATGCATACACACACGCACAAGCACACACACGCATACACAGACGCATATACACACGCACGCATACACACATGCATACACACACGCGTACACACTCACCAGCACACACACATACACAAAGAGACATACATACACATGCATACACGCATACGCAGGCATACACACACGCACACATACACATACACACATACACACATACACAGAGACGCATACACACATACAAATACACTCATACACACACGCACACACACACACACACGCGTAAAGACACTCGCAAGCACACACACATACACACACAGAGGCTTACACACACACATACACATGCACGCACACGCACACACAATATGACTGACTATTCACATGCAGGACATGAGAGCTTCTGGACCTGGGCCTGATAGAAGTCCGGGATGGTAGTACATTCGTGAACATCCGGGCACTTTTACATCCGGGACTTTTACATCCGGGTACATCCGGGTTCTTGTACATCCCTGACTGTAGAACATCCGGGTACTCCCATGTTGGCCTATAAGAGCCGAAAGTTTTACGGCATTCATCATTTCCAGATCCACAGCCGATATGTTCTCTTGCACAACTTGCTCGAAGCGCTTCATCGCCTGGACAGTTTGCGTTGTCACACACGTGCACGCCACGAAGTACCCATGCATACATGTGCGGATTGTGATATAGCCTTTAAGCATCCCAGTCAATTGAGTCCTCACCGAAATGTCATACACGGATCACGCTCGCCACTCTCGAGACCGGATATTTCAGTTTCTATCGGAATGCATCTGAGAATAGAAGAACCCATGGAGGTCGATTCGCCGCGGATTGAAGAGCCGATGGAGATTGATCTCAGTGTTGAATGAGAGAAGTAAGAGCTTCGAGCTTCAGTATCATGGATTGCTTGAAGCTGTTTAGGTTACACTGAACGAAGATTGAACTTTCTGAAATGATGGCTTCTGATTGGTCGATAGGCCGATCACCTCCCCTCTAACTTCCGGGTTCTCGACGTCCGCGCCTACATCCGGGTTCTTTTCGCTGACGTCCGCGCCTACATCCGGGTTCTTGTCGCTGACGTCCAAGTTGAACTGATTGTGCTAAAAATAGATCACCAGCTAGCTTGCTATAAAAGGGAAGCGGCCTGGCCGTTTCATCAGACACTCTGTCAACCACCAAGATGTTCACTTGTACTACGTGCTCGAAATCATTCACTCGTCTGCACGACTTGCGCCGCCATGAGGCTACCAAGCACGACGGAACCGCCCGGTATAGCTGTACGATATGTGTACACTGTCGTTTCAGCGCCCGGATCATTTACAGCGCCATGAACGTTCAATTCATGGGCCACCCAAGCGTCCATGCGAAGAATGTGGTCAACTCTTCAAACGACCCAGTCAGTTAAAACGGCATGAGCGTTTGATTCATGGTCCGTCACCACGGCATGAGGGACAACTTTCCACTAAAGAGGCACCCAGGAGGGACAGACTCACTGAAGATGAACCTGGGGAGACGAATGCCACTGGTGATGCGATCACGGAGAGCCCGCCTATACCCACAGTTCAGAAGAGCCTAGATATCCAGCCGGTCCCTAGCATTACTGTTCCCAGTCATACGCCTGACAACAACGAACATTTTGTGGAAGATGCGGTGGATGTTCCCAGCGATCTCTTACCCGAAGATCATCCAGTGAGTGAGATGTATCGACGCCATTGGTCCATGATCCGACACTGTTTCCACCGTCATCGCCCTATATTGGACTTTTTCCGACTGACTGGCCTCGCCCGTCTACGCAGCTACGTGAAAGCCATCTTCAATGACCAACCTACGTCCTTCACATTAAATGTAGCATTTGGGTACATCTTATGCCATAAGATGACGGGTGAATTGCGCTATTTCTATTCCAGTGCCATCAACCCAGTGTACGACCATCCTTTCACAATCACCAATCGGGCGTCGCTAGAGACGATGCTGGCCCAACTGGACACTGTGGATCCCTTGGAATGGGCCTATGAACAGCGCCCCAACACCAAGTGGATAGTGGAGAGGGTCACCAATGTTACGTTCTTCGTGGTTAAACTGACCCACCACCCCCATCGGATGAAAGTATTCACCCATGCACTGATAGATACTCAGAATGCGCAAACAACTATCTGAGGATATGTTTCCTCAACGGTATCCTGGCCTGCCCGATGACGATTAGAACAAACGGTTCAGAGCGAACATGGCCGAAGATGGAACTTTCTGAAATGGCGACTTCTGATTGGACAAGAGTAGCCGAGAATACATCTAACGGACAAGAACGAATATGACAGATGCAGCGCCAAATGGCGGCCTCTGATTGGACAAGAAGCTATTGGTATTGTAAACATACCCAACGCGGCTCCCCCAGCTTGGGTATGATGTACTGAAGGGGATAATAAAATGATTGACCTGTCATTCTTGTTGTTGTTGTTCTCTCACCGGTCTACATCACGCGACATTGTACAGAGTACATGTTCATTGAGAGCGAGAGAGAGAGAGAGAGAGAGAGAGAGAGAGAGAGAGAGAGAGAATTAAGGTTTAACGTCGCATTCCGCAATATTTCAGCTATATAGAGATGGGACAAAGAGTATGTACATGGATTTGAACAGAGTATGTATACAAGAACGTGAACAGAGTACATGTAGAATGACATGCACAGAGTACATTTACATGGACAAAGAACATGTATATTGACAGAGTACATGTACATGAACAGATTACATGTACAGGCAAATAGTACATGTACAGACACGTGCATGGATATGTACAGAATACATGGACATGCACAGAGTACATGTACATTAAATACAGCGAAGATATTGTCTAATAGAGGACAGATATGGTATAATACAGGACAGATATGGTATAATACAGCACAGATTCGGTATAATACTGGACAGATATGGTATAATACTGCACAGATATGGTATAATACAGCACAGATATGGTGTAATACAGCACAGATTTGGTATAATACAGGACAGATATGGTATAATAGAGGGCAAATATTGTATAATACAGAACATATATTGTATAATACAGGTCATATATGGTACAATACAGGAGAGATATGGTATAATACAGCACAGATTTGGTATAATACAGGAGAGATATGGTATAATACCGCACATTCAGGAGAGATATGATATAACACAGGACAAATATGGTACAATACAGGACAGATATGGTATAATACAGCACAGATTCGGTATAATACTGGACAGATATGGTATAATACTGCACAGATATGGTATAATACAGCACAGATATGGTGTAATACAGCACAGATTTGGTATAATACAGGACAGATATGGTATAATAGAGGGCAAATATTGTATAATACAGAACATATATTGTATAATACAGGACATATATGGTACAATACAGGAGAGATATGGTATAATACAGCACAGATTTGGTATAATACAGGAGAGATATGGTATAATACAGCACATTCAGGAGAGATATGATATAACACAGGACAAATATGGTACAATACAGGACATATGGTATAATACAAAAGGTGTATATACAAAAAACTCATGTGTCAGGAGTAGGATTCGAACCCACGCCCTGCGTTGCGCAGACCAGCACTTAGGACTGGCGCCTTAGACCACTCGGCCATCCTGACTTTACAGTTATAGTTCACAGTATCAAGCCATATGTAGTATTCATGCACGATGCGACCACCAAGTGTGTAGTTGCGTCTACATGCAGAGAACTACAAGATGACACCCCACACGCTGCATTCGGACCAAGGATGGTCCATGTCTACACCAAATACCTCCAATGACGTCACAGATGACGTGAACATCCCTCAAATCGGGGTCTACACACCGAGAGCTACAAAATGACACCCCACACGACACATTCGGACCAATGATGGTCCATCTCTATCCCAAATACTTTCCTTCACTGCCCCCAAAATGCCCACTTTCGCTACTACTCGTACTGATGATGTCACCCATGACGTCACAGATGACGTGCACAGCCCTCAAATCGGGGTCTACACCCCGAGAGCTACAACATGGCACCTGCCACGACGCATTCGGACCAAATACCTTCCTTCACTGCCCCAAAATGCTCACTTTCGCTACTACTCCTACTGATGACGTCACCAATGACGTAACAGATGACGTGAATATCCCTCAAATCGGAATGTACACCCCGAGAGCTACAAAATGACATCGCCCAGGACGCATTCGGACCAAGGATGGTCCCTCTCTACACCAAATACCTACCTTCACTGCCCCAAAATGCCCACTTTCGCTACTACTCGTACTGATGACGTCACCGATGACGTCACAGATGACGCGCACAGCCCTCAAATCGGGGTCTACACCCCGAGAGCTACAAGATAACACCTCCCACGACCCATTTGGACCCATAGTGGTCCCTCTCTACACCAAATACCTTCCTTCACTGCCCCAAAATGCCCAGTTTCGCTACTACTCGTACTGATGACGTCACCGATGACGTCACAGATGACGCGGAGAGCCCTCAAATCGGGGTCTACACCCCGAGAGCTACAAGATAACACGTCCCACGACCCATTTGGACCCATAGTGGTCCATCTCTACCCCAAACACACCCCACATACCCCCAAAACGCCGGCTTTCTATACTACGGCCAGGCTGCGCATGCACAGACTATTGAACACGGACGAACTCGGATGCTCTCCCACGAGAGCTTCAAAATAAGTCCTCATACGACACCATAGGACCATTAGGGACTCACCTAGACTCCAAAACGTCCACCCCGTATGGATCTATACACCCATAGCCATGCAGTATAGGCCTATGGGCCTACCCAGACCTCCGTGAGCTTTTTCCAAAAATTTCACCGTTTCGCTCCAGGACCCTTCCCATCGTGTTCTAAATGACGAGACGTGAAAAACAAATCCAAACAGCCCATATCACAATGAACGTGTGTGAATTTCCAAGGCTGGACCTATACCCCCATATAGCCAGCCTATAGGCCTATATACAGGCCTACCCGGTACTTTTCCCAAAAATTTCACCGATTCGCTCCGGGACCCTTCCCATCGTGTTCTACATAACGAGACGTGAAAAGGCCAGTATGGGACTATATGGGCTATATGGTACTTTTCCAAAAATTTCACCGATTCGCTGCGAGACCCTTCTCATCGTGTTCTAAATGACTAGACGTGAAAAACAAATCCAAGCAACCCATATCACAATGAACGTGTGTGAATTTCCCAGGCTGGACCTATACCCCCATATAGCCAGCCTATAGGCCTATATACAGGCCTACCCGGTACTTTTCCCAAAAATTTCACCGATTCGCTCCGGGACCCTTCCCATCGTGTTCTAAATAACGAGACGTGAAAAACAAAACCAAACAAGCCATATCATAATGAACGTGTGTGAATTTCCCAGGCTGAACCTATCCTCCCATATAGCCAGCCTATGGGCCTATATACAGCCCTACCCGGTACTTTTCCAAAAAATTCACCGTTTCGCTCCGGGACCCTTCCCATCGTGTTCTAAATGACGAGACGTGAAAAACAAGACCAAACAACCCATATCACAATGAAGGTGTGTGAATTTCCCAGGCTGAACCTATACCCCCATATATCCAGTATGGAGCTTATATGGGGCTATATGGTACTTTTCCCAAAAATTTCACCGATTCGCTCCAGGACCCTTCCCATCGTGTTCTAAATGACGAGACGTGAAAAACAAAACCAAACAAGCCATATCACAATGAACGTGTGTCAATTTCCCAGGCTGGACCTATACCCCATAGCCAGCCTATGGGCCTATATACAGCCCTACACGGTACTTTTCAAAAATTTCACCGTTTCGCTCCGGGACCCTTCCCATCGTGTTCTAAATGACGAGACGTGAAAAACAAAACCAAACAAGCCATATCACAATGAACGTGTGTGAATTTCCCAGGCTGAACCTATACCCCCATATATCCAGTATGGAGCTTATATGGAGCTATATGGTACTTTTCCAAAAATTTCACCGATTCGCTGCAGGACCCTTACCATCGTGTTCTAAATGACGAGACGTGAAAAACAAGACCAAACAACCCATATCACAATGAACGTGTGTGAATTTCCCAGGTTGAACCTATACCCCCATATAGCCAGCCTATAGGCCTATATACAGACCTCGGTGACTTTTTCCAAAAATTTCACCGCTTCGCTCCGGGACCCCTCCCATCGTGTTTTTCTTGGCGAGACGAGAAAAACGAGACTCCACAACCCATAGCAAAGCCCACGAAAAAAAATTGATCATCCCCATACCCCATACAGGCATTTTCTCTTATATTGTATAATACAGACCCCTATTGTAGGGGTGAAGCCCGAGTTCCGCTTTTTATATTTTCGGAAAACAATCCTAATTTTACATGCACCCACCCTATTGACTTGATAGACAGGCCCCGATAAGCCCGGGGACCGTTATTAGCCCTTTTGGCTAGGGTTGATAGGGGTTTTCCCCTATTTTAGGGGTAAAGTCCGTATTCCGCTTTTTATATTTTCGGGAAAAAATCCTAATTTTACATGCACCCACCCCATTGACTTGATAGGCAGGTCCCAATAAGCCCAGGGACCGATATTAGCCCTTTTGGCTAGGGTTGATAGGTGTTTTCCCCTATTTTAGGGGTAAAGTCCGTGTTCCGCTTTTTATAGTTTCGGGAAAAAATCCTAATTTTACATGCACCCACCCATGACTGGATGCCCCTTCACGAATGCTTCACTTTGATACCTCACTCGACCCAATCGGACCATGCAGCGTATTTGAAGTCTGGGGACTACTTTTTCTCCGCGGAAGCTTTTTCCCGCGACCGCATCACCACCAGACCGCATCACCGCGGAAGAATACATGCCCAGGGGCCCTTTGCCGGAACTATAGTGACCCGGAGTTACCTCCCCCCTAGATTGGAACTCTTCTGTGTTGAAGGTAGTTTTCCTCCCCAACGATCACATGATCGCCACGTGATCAAGTTCCGCCTCAAATTTTACCCGGGGAACAATTAATGAGGTCAATGTGACTTTAACCGTGTTTTATATACTACTATTACAGTACCTACCCACTGTTTAAATTATCCTTGAATATACCCGACATGACTCGCTCATGAAGCACATATTGTGCTATGATTTTTTGTGACCTTTTGTGCTTGTTATTCATTTGTATAAATACCCTTATCTAAACCCTGTAGTTCATTTCAATCAATCAAACTGTAGTTCACCAAGACATTTCACGAGAATAATATGATTCAAAACAGTTCTGCACAGTTAATAAAGCCTTACAGCTTCATGTTATATAGACTTTAATTCCTACCCGCAACTAAAAACTTTTGCATATATCTTCTCCTTCACTCGTTAATCCTCGCGCTCTTGTACATACTATCCGTTTATGTTACATGAATGTTAAAATTTTATATGAATACGCACGAACTCATTAGTACGATTAATGTAATATCAGCAATGTATATTCCTACGAAGTAGGCTCTCATTTGCAAATTATCCAGTAATGAGTGAGTCAGTCCATCCGAATCCTTTCGTCGGCAAAATAAGAAGAACCGTTGACATTAGAACCTTGATTTCCAAGAGTTCAGTTCGCGTCGGAGTCCTAATGCCTACCCTACTTCGTAGGTCCTGTGACGTTAGTAGTAGGTTATACACATTTCGACGCGTATTGGTGTCAGTGCGCATGCGCGAGAAAGTGGTGTGCGCAGAAATGAGGAGGTTATGAGGTGTGCGCAGGAGTGTTCTGCGCAAGTGTATGACGTCACTTCCGGTCTGGATGAATAGGGCGTGACCTTGGGGGCATGGATTCCTCCGCGGTGATGCGGTCTGGCGGTGATGCGGTCTGCCTCCGCGGACCGAAAGTAGTCCCAAAACCGTGGGTTTTCGTGAGAATGTTCGGCAATCTGTAGGGACCGCTAATGGACCGATTGGGTCGAGTGAGGTATCAATGTAAAGCATACGTGATGGAGTATCCAACGGACTGGGCGTGACGTGGAACTGACGTCATTCTGCGCATGCGCAGTAGAGAAACTGTATGGAAATAGACGTTTTGGGGTCTAGGTGGGCCACTAATGGGCCGATGGAGTCGTATGAGGTATCAATGTGAAGCAGTCGTGAGGGAGCATCCACCTGGGCTAGTGTATCGTTCGTTGTCAACATTCTGAGCATGCGCAGACAGGGAATTTTGGGAAAAGGGTATGGACGTAGACGTTTTGGGGTCTAGGGGAGCCACTAATGGTCCGATGGAGTCGAGTGAGGTATCAGTGTGAAGCATTCGTGAAGGAGCATCCGCCTGAACTAGTGTGTCGTTCGTGTTCGACGTTCTGCGCATGATGCTGGAGAGCGGGAGATGCTCCACCCATAATCCTTGTTCGGCACTGGTCTGTGTGGGCGGGACGGTCCACAAATCAAATTCACTGTTGGTGGAGGGGCAGGACTCTGCGTGGATCAAGGACATGTTTAAGAAAAGATATCCTGGGTCTTCGATGTGCATCGTCGCTGGATCGGTCGTCGACTGGTGCGTGGTCTCGGTGATGCAGGTCTTTTATTCCCTGCGGTGCGTTGTGCTTTGGTGACCAAGACGCCTCCTGCTTCTTTGGCCCGCCGTTTCAAGGCTTCTTTGGGTGCCGTACCCCCCAAGACATCACCGGCGACTTGCAGTCCACTGCGTAGCGCTTGTTTGCCGATTGCTTTCACCCCACGCGTCACCAAGGGCAGGAACGTTTTGACGATGCTCCCGAGTATGTTCCCCAGCCAATGTTCTTGTTGCATGCGTGCAGCACTAAAGACCGGAAGGCCACCTCCGGCCTGTTGGGCATAATAGTCCATATAGCTGCGTGCATCGCACTCGTAAGGCATCTTCATTATGCACGTGCTTGTCGAAAATGAAGTGTCAGCACCACTTTTCCCGTGTCATCTCTCATATCCACCATGATAGTGTTGATGTCGGTTTGTCGTACGGGTAGGTAGAGCATGTGAGTGAAACTGTGGGTAACTTGATCTCCATACGTCTTTTTAATGGGGACCACCCGTAACATAGGTGTGTTGATATCGCCTACGATGTGGTTGTCGACCACGTCCGAGTAGACGTAGAGTCCGTACATACCCGACTTCATATCCATCGGGATCTGGCCTTGGTGGGCGGTGGGACCAGCGAACGTCTGTAGATCGAAACCCAGCATTTGCTGTAGGATAGGACTCAGTACGACACTCACGTTGGCGGTGAGGATGATCTGTGCCTTGTCGTTGTGTGCGTTGTAATCGAAGTCCACGTGATTCTTGAAGGGAAAGGTTTTGATGGGTTTTGAAACATTCGTGACCTCCCGTAGAGCCTTATAATGCAACAGTCTTGTCAGCCCCTGCATGAACTCCTTGGGAGTATCGTATTGGCCTTCGGGGAGGGTGAGTCGGGTGTCTTTTCCTTCGTAGGTCACCTCGTACCACACTTCATTGGCTCGCACGTTGTACCACGAGTAAGGGTATTGGATATCCACGAGGCCACATTCCCATCGTCCAGGTAAATGCAACGGTTGCGGTAACTGGGTGACGTACTTGGCCAAGGTGTTGTCAGGAAACACATCCAGCGAACTGTTACTGGGTAGGGTGAGGTAAAACATGGCGACTGAGCTGTCCTGCCGCTGATGTTGGTTTTAATAGATGTTCCAGGCCTTGGATGGTTGTGTCCGGCGTCGTGTTCGTCGCGGTGACTTGCTACGTGTCACGGCTCTGGAGATGTGGGGTGTTTTGATCAAGCGTGTTTTTTTAAAGGCGTGAAAAGAAGGTGCCCGTTGTGGTGGTGTTTTGGGGGGTGACTCCGGTTCCCACTCGGCTTCCCAAGAAGGTAGTGCGCCACTCGGCGATTGCCGGGTCCGCTGCATCCAGGCCCAGCGCTGGGGATTCCCCACCAATTCCTGTGGTACATACATGTCTTTGAAGCCTTGAGCGAAGACCTCCCATCCTCGAGGATCCGTGTGCGACCTGCGTTGACGCATCAGGTCATTCACTAAATCCGTCATGTGTGTACTGGGGACCACTTGATTCTGTACCAGTAGTTCGCCTTTATCATTCCAAGTCATGTTAGGATTCTGTTTCATCCGTTGTAATACCAGGCCAGCTTGTTTCTTGAACGATGCAGGTACACTCTTCAGCACTTCGTCTTCCAACCACTGTGGGGCTGTGGGTGGTATCCCTGGTAATGGCGGCTGTTGGAGCGGTGCTGAGGTCGGCGGTGTGTCGCGTGGTTGTGGTGGTGGTGGTGCTGGGGTAGAGAGGGCTTTGTATGGTCCATGAACGTCATGTACCGTTGAAGCGTGTCATTGTACCGTTGTATTTTCTCACTGTCGCTTAACCCCGGTCTTTGTAAGATCTGTTGCATCTCTTCATCGGGGGTGTTTATGGTCTTCACCGTAAGTGGGACAGGGTAGGGCGATTGGAGGTTTTGAAGGAACCGTGGTTAGACGAGGACCATTTTTTTCGTGTGGTTCATTGTCGGCCGAAGAGTCCACCCAATACTGGACCCAACACGGAAGCGGCCAACGGTGATAAGATGGCCCCGAGAAAGCCGCCTTTCTGTAACACCTTTTTCTTTTGTGTTTGAGAGACTCGCTTCTGGACTAGGGTTCGGAGACCTGTCTTATGCTTGGCCAACTTGGTCTTCTGAGCCGGAGTCAGTGGTACGTTGCCTTTTAACAGGTTGTACCCGATCTCGCACAGACAGCGTACAAGGTCAGGGTCCGCACCGCGTACAATGGTTCGGACCAACTCGGGTGGGGCCGTCTTCAATACATGGAGCGTCGGGGCGTGCTTCCGTACTCGCGCAGACATCATGTACAACTAATGCTAGAACCCACAACTCTGCCCTTTCTATCTACCTCAGAGAACAGAGACAAAGTCAACCATGATGTGGTATTAATTCTTTTTATTATCCCCATCATCAAACACACACACTCCAGCTGGGGGAGCCACTGTGGGTATGTTTACATTATTTTTGCATGTACACGTGGTGGGTCTCTCCGGGAAAGATGCCGGTCCGTAGTCGAAGGTGGTCGGGGGTGGCTTGCTTGAGGTCGAAGAGCATATACCCGTGCTGAGGGGTTGTGGCATCTTTAAAGGCTTCCAACGCAAACGGTGTGCGGCCGGGATATATCTGTCTCGCCAGGTGCAACAGTTGAGTGGTATCTCTCGGGTTTTTGAAGACCACCAGGTAGTGGGCATTTAAGCTGATGTTCCGATGTTCTTTGTTTTTACTGAACAGATTCTGCACAATGTAGATGATGCTGAGCCGTCGATGGTGGCTGCCTTTGGTAAAGAGTTGGGTGACTCGCGCATCCGTCTCCGCCATGAGATTATCCAGAACCACCAAGGTGTCCGGTTCCAAATCGGCCAGGTTGGGTAGGCCTTCCACGAACGTGATGTGGGGCATTGCTGCATACGCTGCCTGCCATTCTCCACAACACCACACGACTCGGGCAATGGGTGGGGTGATCATGCTGTCGGCGTGTTGAAGTAGCTTCCTGACGAAGTGCGTTTTGCCGGAGCCCGTCGGTCCTGCGATGACGCAAGTGAAGGGATGCTGCCACCGAGGGTCCATGGTTGGAAGTGTATCCGCTGTCGTGGTAACCCACCCTTGTAAATTTGGTACGAGTGAACTGGAGTGGTGGTGGGTACAACGTCGGTCGTCGTTGTCTGTTCACTGTGAGTGATGAAATCCGGTGGGTTTTCAGACGCAGTGGGTGTACTTGGTGTAGGTGTTGACTGTATACTTGGTGTGGCTTGTACACGGGGTGTGGTGGTGGTGATGACTGGGCTCGATACGGGGTTGACTGGTGCTATCTGTAGACTGGTTTCACTCACAGCTGGAGTTCTCAGTTGGTTAAGTAGCGTGCTGACATAGGCTACGTCGTAAAACACACCTCCGTACAACACACTCAGCAAGCCCACTTGCGCTTTGCGCGTTTTGGGAGACGCTGTGTTTAGAGGCAGCTGCTGTTTGTCCATAGCACCGTAGTCGAACGTGGAATGAAGGACGACGGCAGTGGTGTCTGGCTTTATAGTCGTTTCACCTGGTTGGCAGCGATCCAGGAATTGAAGGAACTGGGCCAGCCTTGCCATTTGACGAAATGAAACAGTTTGCCACGTCGACGTTCCGTTTTCAAAATCTGCTCCACCGTGTAGTAGTCTTGCTTTGTTTTTACGACAGGCTGTAATTCCGTCTCGTAAAACGTCCCTAGCAACGGTTCCCCTTGAAGATCTTCCAGTTCATAGACTCGCTGCTGTCGGGGTAGGCGCCGTTTAATCAGGAAGTGCTCATCGCTCCAGTTAGGCAAGTAACTTTTCTCAAATTGACCTTTGACTTTACTGATCCGTACAGGGTCCCCGACCTTGTACACCTCCTTCGTCGTTCGCTGCGATTGCCTGGGGTACAAGACACGCCGGACTTGGACTTCATTGCGTTGGGTCACGGTTATGGGGGCTCTCTCTCTATACTCCGGTGATAGCCTCGATTGTAACCACTCACAAGTTTCGGGAGAACATCGATGTACCGCCTTGTATTCTTATAGGTGAAATATTTATACATGCGGCCTTTGAATGTCCTGTTGAATCTTTCCACCACGGAAGCCTTGGTCTCGTTGTACGTATGGAAGAAAAACACCTCCTGGGCTTTCAGAAACTGTTGGAACGGTCTGTTGAGGAATTCCGTGCCTTCGTCGGTTTGCAAATACATGGGTTTGCGCCCGGTCTTGAAGATGTCCTTGAATTACAAGCGTCTAGTCCGTCATTCATAATCCAGCCGTCGTCCATTAGAGAATATCCGCGTCCATAATCCAAAGACCTATTCCATTTTCCATATAACAGTATTAGCACCAAATTCAAAAAGACAATCATAGTATACATAAACATAGGCTTGTTTCCTGCAAGAGAGAAGCGGTCAACAGTTTTCAATGATGCCGGCAAGACATCATGATGTTCCAAAAATATCAAATCCGTATCGCTGATCAGTATTCTTAATCCATAATATTCGTTATAGAGTCGTCATCTAAAAAATGATGTATCTCAGTCACGCTTTGATTGTGCTTGTTCATATGAGTACCATGAGGATCTTGAAGTACATGGGTTCATACGGCCCCTAGCCCCGGGTTAAGCGGAATTAGACACAAGTTACGAAACGTAGCGCCATAGATCTTGCACGCTACGTTCGTATTTTGCTATCAGCATGCGATATGTATCGCCAAATTTGAGAAACTTTGAGTGTAGGCGCTTGGTGGAATAGCCCTGTTTTTTAAGTTTCTGCATCAATGTTTTGTGACGTTGATTAAAATCGTCACATTTAACACAGGATCTAGCAAATCCTACTAAGCGAGATATGTATACGCCATATGCAGGTCCCACTGGAATATTACTGTCCAGAAAGGGATAGTTTACGATGTCGAAGTTGTAATCATCTCTTTTGTCATAAAGTCGACGAGAGAGAATGCCCGCTTCATTTTTATAGAGATATAGATCTAAATATGATGTACCTGTAGGGCTATCTGTAGTTTCCTTCAAATTCAGTGAAGGTGGATATATATCCTTCACTGCGTCATTTATATAGCGATTATCCACAGCGAGAAGATCGTCTATATAGCGTTTGGTGAACGAGAAGGAACGGCCTTTGAATGGATCGGTTTTTGAAAGCGCCTGCATATAGTCATATTCATAAGAGAACAGATACAGGACAGCCAACAGGGGTGCACAATTAGTACCCATTGGAATACCTATATGCTGCTGATATATTGTATTGCCAAATTTCACATAGATATTTTTAATGTGAAATTCAAGCAACTCTATAAACAAAGAAACATCCCATGAATGATATCTCTTGTATGTAGTAGAGCTAAAGAATGCTTTATGGCTTCTGACATTAATATATCTACGATCAGTTTTCTTGAACACAGATACTATTAATGAACTTAGACAGTCAATAAGGTCCTGATGAGGGATTGTAGTATAGAGTCGAGAAATCCCATGTGGATACATGTCTGTACGGTATGTGACCTTTAGCATCAAGTTCTTCCGTAAGACATTTTGAGTTTTTCAATATCCACATACATTCAACGCCAGAGTTCTTAGAAATAATGGCGCAATACCTTTCCCTAAATGCTTTTACCTCCTGAAGGGCCCTCGTCAATAGGGTTGAAAGAAGCTTGGTGGTGCAGCTTCTAGAACCAGGGAGAGAGAGAGAATTAGGGTTTAACGTCGCATTCAGCAATATTTCAGCTATATAGCGACGCTTCTAGAACCAGCTATGAATCTAGCTTTGTATGGTGATTTATGCATTTTGGGAGTCCAGTATAGTTTTGGTATGTCGTTATGATTGGTTGGAAGACAAATACCTCTTTCCCTGAGAAACTTTTTGTGATTATGAGATTCGCCCCCGTTTTCGTCCGGATGGGTACCACCCACGCATACTTTGACAGGATATCGATGCACGTCAAGATATACCGATTTCCATCGTTGTGTTTGGCAAAGGCGCTCATATCGACCAAATCCGCTTGCCATTGGGCATCTAGTCCTCCCACGATGACCCGGTTCCGTAGAAAATGGCGACGGGCAGCTCGATGTAAGGTATAGGTGTCCTGTTTTCTTAACCAATCTCGGACTTGAGCACGTTGTATCCCCTGTGGTTTGGCCGCTCGATAGAGAACCGTCAATGCACTATAGGCCGCCGGACTGTCAGGACTGTAGTATAAGTTATCCAACACCTTCTCCCAGCTCTTCATGGTGACAAATGATGATGGACCCTGGCTCTATCGTTTATTTATAACGAGTATATCTTGGGCCGGAGTTTCTTTCTGATTTTCTTCGTTGGCTTCTGCCAGCACATTGTCCATGGTAAATGACCAGTCCAACTCGTCTGATGACCGATCTTCCTCCGTAAGCACTTGATCCACATCTGCCACGGCATCTTCCAATGCAGACCATAGATCAGGGTGAAGGGTAAAATGCACTGTACCCCATCTAGCCGAGCCAATTGAGCAAAGAAGGGGCCGCGTCGGATGTACACATCGTGACACAAGTGAATGAGGTCGCCGTCCAGTTCACCAGACAACACCCGTTTGAATTTGGTCCAGCCCTCCCGAGACAAACGAATGTGAGCCGGGCACGGTTGTGTAGGGTCCGCATCACAGATGTCTCCCACCTCCTCCATGATATCGACCTTATCCGCATAAACGTGCAGGAAAACCTCGGGGGTCAAGCTGAGATACGTCCGTATTATATGCTCCGTCATGGTCAGTACGTGAATGGTACCAGATTTGACTGTCTCTCGTATTTATAGGGAGAACCCCGTGAGATCAAAGGATCGGGTGGTCATGTCACTGGGCTGACTGAGTCTAGCCGGATAATCAATGGTATCGTCGTCTGCCTCCGCTTCATTGCTAGACATTTGTTCATTGGGTTCTGCCGCCGCTTCTCTCAGGGCACGAGCCCACTCCAACTCGTCTGATGACCGCTCGTCCGGTGTAAACAGCGGGTCCACGATAGGCATCACTTTCTCGAAGGCTGTCCACAGATCGGGGTCTAGGGTGAAGCCTCGCGTAGGGTCTTGGTAGCGGCCCAGGCGTGGGAAGAAGGGTCCACGGTGTACGTAGATGGCATTGTCTATGTGGATGAGGTGTCCGTCGAGCTCGCCCCTCAACACCCGTTTAAATTTGGTCCAGCCGTCACGGTGTAGCGTAACCGTATTCGATACGGTCTCAGCGCGCGACCAGCAAACATCTCCACGGTCTTCCACGAGGGTGGCTTTATCTTCATAGACGTGAAATCCCACCCGGGGTGTAAGGGGAAGAATGGCTCGTAGGACTGGTGACATGCTTGACCCAATGACGAACGGTGAATGACACACCCTCTGACTGTCTCTCGTATTTATGGTCAGGTCCCTCGGTGACATGGTTGACCCAATGACGAACGGTGAATGACGCACACTGTGTCTGACCCTCGTATCTATGGTGAGGTCCCACTGTCAATGCCACAGCGTCAGGGTCAATCGGGCACAGACCATTACTAGACCAACCAGCCGTCGCTGGATGCGGCGTGAGCGCTCGTGGTCCATAGCCCGAGCATCAAGGATGGCTGTCATAGTCCAGTAGTGGTGAGTGATGGCACACCTCTCCATCAAGTGCACTCTGTCGAGGACCGCTTCTATGAACTCTTTCAGGATCTGGCGTCGCCCCTCGTTGTCGTCGCCATCTGCAGACATGGACCGAACCACTGCTCGGTAACCCGTGAGTGAATTAACCACGGTGGCATGCTGTAAAATGCGAGTCGCATAGGGATGGGTGTCCGTCATGGCTCTGCAACCGTAGGAATGGGGGTGTGGGATCCAGAGAGACGTGTTTTATAGACCATGTCACACATGCGCACCTATACGTAGATCTACGGGTGTAGTCCGTGATACGTACTATTCTGATTGGTTAGTCCAAAAAAGAGAGCAACAACAACAAAGATTACAGGTCAATCCTTTTATTATGCGTGAATCGGGCGTGACCTGGGTAGGAAACATGATAGGAATGCATGTACTGACCTGTCTGTGGGGGGTTTTCCGCCAGAATTTCGCTGACGTCCGCGCCTGCATCCGGGAATGTATGAGGTTCTTGAGGGGGCGACTGCATGTGGTGAGCTGTATGTGGGTGTTTTTTCGGTGACGTCCGCGCCTACATACGGGTATGTATGAGGTTCTTGAGGCGGCGACTGCATGTGGTGAGGTGTATGTGGGGTTTTTTCGTTGACGTCCACGCCTGCATCCGGGCACTTCTATGTAGGTGTATAAAAGTGGGAATTTTTAGGGCATTGCTGCATTCATTGGCCTGCTTGACCTGACCAGCCTGAGCCTGCTTGACCAGCCTGAGCCTATCTGACGAGAGGAGCTACTTGCCTGAGCCTCACCAGTGCAACCTCACCAGCCTCATGTTCACTTGCACAACTTGCCAGAAGCAGTTGACTCGTCTAGATAATTTACGACGCCACGAGACCTCCACCCATAACGATGCACGGTATACTTGTATAACCTGCGCACGGTCATTCAATCGGGAGGATAATTTACTGCGCCACGAAGGCTCATTCCACGAGGGGACGATGGAACAACGTAACGATTGGGACGACAAACGACCCAGTCAGTTAAGACGGCATCAGCGTTTGATTCATACCCCGTCTTTACGGTTTGGGCGACAACTTTCCACTAAAGAGGCACCCAGGAGGGTCAGACCCAGTGAAGATGAGCCCGTAGAGACGAATGCCACTAGTGATGCGATCACAGAGAGCCCGACTATACCCACAGTTCAGAAGAGCCTAGATATCCAGCCAGTCCCTAGCATTACTGTTGCCAGTCATACGCCTGACGAAATGGAACATTTTCTGGAAGATGCAGTGGATGTTCCTAGCGATCTGTTACAGGACGCCCATCCAGTGACATTTATCGGCGCCAATGGCCCATGATACGGCACGTTTTCCATCTTGACCGCCCCATTCCAGATATCTACAATTTCCCACTGACCGACCTCACCCGTCTACGCAGCTACGTGGAAGCCATCTTCAATGACCAAGCTACGGTCTTCAAATTGAATGTCGCTTTCGGGTACATCTTACGTCGCAAAGAGACGGACCAGTTACGGTATTATTATGCCAGTAATAACAGCCATGTATTTGACCAGCCGTTCATCATCATTAACCGGGCATCGCTAGAGACGATGCTGGAGAAACTGGACACCGTGGATCCATTGAGATGGGCACATCGTCAACGCCCCAACACACAATGGGTCGTAGAGAGGGTCACCAATGCTACGATCTTCGTTACCAAGCTGACCGACCACCCCCATCGGCTGAATGCGTCACCCTTGCACTGATGCGATCGTTGACTTGAGCTCAGTAAACACTTGTACCTAATGTGACGGTGCGTTAAATAATAAAACATGGTGTTTGATATTTCAATTTGTTTTGCTATGAACATACTGAACATCCCCAGGGCGGCTCCCTCAGCCTGGGTATGATGTAACATTGGGGATAATAAACTGTTTAAACATTGCTGAACTTGTTCTCATTCACGACAACCGCTTTCCGCTATACTTGGATGAAATATATACCCCGATGTGATATAGTGCCCTTGTACACTTCCGGATAACCCGCGCGCAGGCGCTCACTCGGCCGGATAACCCGCGCGCGCGCACGTGCGGCCGGATAACCTGCGCGCGCGCTGCGGCCGGGCCGGGCCGGGGAAAAACCCGGATGTGGAAGAGGTCCCGGATGTTGAAAAGATCCTGGATGTTGAAGAGGTCCCGGATGTTCTAGTACATGCATTCCATACATCTAAGGAAAAAATTAAAACTCTTCTGTGTTCGGAGGTCATTCTGAAAACCGGAAGTGACGTCACACACCACCCACCAAACCACGTGACCTGCGCAGCAGAATGTTGAACACGAACGACACACTAGTCCAGGCGGATGCCCCCTCACATAGGCTTCACATGGATACCTCACACGATCCAATCGGCCCACTAGTGGCTCACCTCGACCCCAACACGTCTATTTCCATACGCTTTTCTCACAATTCCCTGTCTGCGCATGCGCAGAACGTCGAACACGAACGACACACTAGTGCAGGCGGATTCTCCTTCACGAATGCTTCACATTGATACCTCACTCGACTCCATCGGACCATTAGTGGCTCACCTAGACCCCAAAACGTCTATGTCCATACCCTTTTCCCACAATTTCCAACAATGTTGACAACGAACGACACACTAGTCCAGGTGGATGCTCCCTCACGAATGCTTCACATTGATACCTCATACGACTTCATCGGCCCATTAGTGGCCCACCTAGGCCCCAGAACGTCTATTTCCATACACTTTCTCTACTGTGTATGCGCAGAATGACGTCAGTTCCACGTCACACCCAGCCCGTTGGATACTCCCTCACGTATGCTTTACATTGATACCTCACTCGATCCAATCGGCCCTCTAGTGGCCCACCTAAACCCCAAAACGTCTATTTCCGTACCCTTTTCCCACAATTCCCTATCTGCGCATGTGCAGAATGTTGAAAACGAACGATACACTAGCCCAGGTGGATGCTCCCTCACGACTGCATCACATTGATACCTCATACGACTCCATCGGCCCATTAGTGGCGCACCTAGACCCCAAAACGTGGCCTCATTTCTGCGCACACCACTTTCTCGCGCATGCGCACTGACACCAATACGCATCGAAATGTGTATAACCTACTACTGACGTTAGTCACACTCCCATGTTTCAATGTGAGAATAAACGCATTGTGATGATGGGCCGCGAAATCCGTATGGGAAGCGGCCCGTAAACCACAATTTTAATCAAATCTGTAGTTCATTAGCTTTGAAAAAAAATGAAAGTATCTTCAACGAAACGTCAGCTCCACAGCAGTAAAGAAGTTATCCATAGAATAGCCTTGTTATTTTGTTCATTTGTCATTTTGTCCGTCCGCAATTTTGTCCATTGCCATTTTGTCCATTGGAATTTGTTCTTTGTCCTGTACCCTAACGTTAGTATATTGGTAAATAAACATCACCGATATATATACATGTATCCCGGGATCCCTCGTCACAAGCATCAAGTAAGCCGACGTTTTGAAAGACGAGCAGTATTGAAATCAAAAGCAAACGAAATAATCTGGATAAATCACCCGAGCACATGAACGTAACTCGCGAAAAATCCTTCAACTCTCCCGGCCGCCCCTCCACCCTTAAACTCACGTGTCGCGTTCAGCAATATTTCAGTTATAGCGACAAGCAATGTCAAATTCTATCAAAGAGCATTACCAATTTAAAGATAGTGCCACGGCACTGTAGCTCATCTGGCTGTAACTGGAGAAAGTAGCTGTAAGAAATTTGTACTGAATAACTGCAATAGGTGAGTTTCTAACTTGTGTTGTACCCCCCTGAACATTAAATGATCCATGCAGTAATTTCCTGAGATTTCATGATAACAGAGTTTCATGGGAAATTCAAGATGCGGCCATATTGGATTTTCGAAATGGACCAAAACAGGTATCTGCACAACTGGACCACAAGAGGAACCTGTGTACCCAATTTGACAAAGATCCATGCAGTAATTTCCTGAGAATTCATGATGACAACATTTCATGGGGAAATTCAAGATGGCCGCCTGGTGGCCATATTGGATTTTCAGAACGGACCAGAAAAGGCATCTTGCACAACTGGACCCCAATGGGAACCTGTGTATCAAATTTGAGAAAGATCAATGCAGTAGTTCTTGAGAAATCGCGATAATGTTTCATAGAGAAATCCAAGATGGCCGCCTGGTGGCTATATTGGATTTTTCAATCAGAGCAGAAAAAGGTATCTTGTACAACTAGTCCCCAAGAGGAACCTGTGTACATGTACCAAATTTGAGAAAGACTCATGCAGTAGTTACTGAGAAATCGCGAAAACAATGTTTCATGGGGAAATCCAAGATGGCTGCCTGGTGGCCATATTGGATTTTCGAATCGAAGCAGAAAAGGTATCTTGCACAACTAGACTCCAACTGGAACCCGCGCACCAAATTTGAGAAAGACCCACGCAGTACATCCTGAAAAATCACGACAACAAGGTTTCATGGGGGAATCCAAGATGGCCGCCTGGTGATCATATTGGATTTTCGAATAAGACCACAAAAGGTATCTTGCACAACTGGACCCCAAGGGGAACCTGTGTACCAAATTTGAGAAAGATCCAAGCAGTACTTCCTGCGAAATCGCGATAAAGTTTCATGGGGAAATCCAATATGGCCACCTAGTGGCCATATTGGATTCTCAAATCGAAGCAGAAAAGGAATCGTGCACAACTAGACCCCAAGGGGAACCTGTGTAGCAAATTTGAGAAAGATCCATGCCATAGTTCCTGAGAAATCGCGATAACAATGTTTCATCGGGAAATCCAAGATGGCCGACTGGTGGCCATATTGGATTTCTGAATCTGATCATAAAAGGTATCTTGTACAACTAGATCCCAAGGGGAACCTGTGTACCAAATTTGAGAAAGATCTATGCAGTAGTTCCTGAGAAATCGCGATAACAAAGTTTCATGGGGAAATCCAAGATGGCCACCAGGCGGCCATATTGGATAATCAAATTGGACTAAAGTACACATGTTGTACAACTAGATCCAAAGGGGAACTGGTGTACCAAATTTGAGAAAGATCCATGAAGTAGTTACCGAAAAATAATGATGACAAGATTTCACTGGAAATTCAAGATGGCCGCCATATTTAAAATCATATCGACACAGCATGAACATATTCTGGTGTACTCATTGGGGGGAACATGCAGGCCAAGTTTCAGCTTAATCAGCCAAGCGGTTTCAGAGAAGAAGATGTTTACGGACGATGGACGACGGACAATCAGGCCATGACATTAGCCCAGATGAGCTAAAAATCTACCAAAAAAATCCAACAATCTAATAACAAAATTACATCACAAATCAATCGATCGCTGTCAAACTATCTCTCATGAGATTTTCTTGTCAATGCTTGTGGTGCTGAATGTAACAACCATGTCAATATACTTACCAGAAGGGACAGTAAACTCGGCATCAAAGTCCCAAATAATTCTTTCATGTTTACCAGCTAGACCGCACTGCGGTGGCCTAATGGATAGAGCGTCGGCTTCGTGAGCGGTAGGTACCGGTTTCAATCCCAGGCCGGGTCATAGAGACTTGCAAAATGGAACTTGTTGCTTCCTCGCTTACTCTCAGCATTAAGAGGATAGAACAAGGACTGGTTCGCTCGGTATCAGTTTTATGTGACTGCGTGGGGTGTCATATCTACCTACGGCATGGTATTTCAATGGGACAGCACTATAAAATGGCAGCATTAGATCAGCTCTGTTACAAGTAGGTACCCCCGCCCAGCCGTCCCTTCTCTTCCCCGTCGTGATATAGCTGGGAATATGTTGAAAGCGACGTTAAACCCTATTCACTCACTCACTCATGTTTTCCAGACACTTTACAAACATCTCTAACAAATTCTGTTCCTACCATAACACCATCATCGTTATACAAAACCATAGTCTGCCTCTTTTCTTAGATTTCATGGTGAATTCAGTGATATGGTCTCAACATCAAGAATCCTACTGTTCATACTCTCGAGAGGAGATATAATTGTATTAGTAGTAAAAGCGTTATCTGGGGGCCCATTTTCATATGTCGATATCCGTGCGATTTCAAACTGGTCTCAACATGACTCAACATGTTTTACTCCGTGACTTCTATCTTCAGCACTATGCCCAGCCTATGGAAAGTGGGCCACGCCAATGGGGTAAAAGACGGACTGTACATGCTATTTTTTTGTGACGGAAACTATTGGATGTGGGACCTTGTTTTTTTCTGCCTCACACTGTAGAGTACGATGGGAGGATTCTCGAAGCATTGATTGACTTTCACTGAAAAATTCCGTTGCGCCTGCACAGTACGGAGACAGGCCTGGGGTGGACGTTTCAGGTGGGCCATCCGCGGTCCTAATGGACCGTGTGAGCAATCTTATTGAAGCGCTTGTGGGAATGCGTCCGACTGGCGTGCTTTGTAGTGGAAGTGCCGTCAATCTGCGCATGTGCAGTCGTCGAGTATCAGAAAAGGGCGTTTTGGGGTCTAAGTGGACCATCCGTGGTCCAAATGGTCGTATGGGGTCTCATTTTGAAGCGCTCGTAGAGTAGTCCGGCTAGGGTAGTTTGGTCTGGATATGCCGTCAATCTGCGCATGCGCAGTCGGGCAGTAGTAGAAAACAATCGTTTGCCCGATAGTTCGCAAGAAAAAAATTCTCATATCCTGTGAAACTTGAAGACTTGGTACGCTGCTATCCAGTGGATGTTGAAATTTTGCCCCGCTGCTGTCCAATAAATGCTGAATCTTTGGTTCTCTGCTTTCCAGTGGTGAAGATTTGGTTCGCTGCTGTCTAGTTGATGTTGAAAGCTGTGGTACACGGCTGTTGATGTTGAAAGCTGTGGTACACGGCTGTGGGTGCACTCCACACCTAAATCCGGGCGGCTGAAAACAGGCATGGGTTCGGTTCTTCGGCCATAAATAGATGTAAAATCTTCAACAAAAACCCTGTAAAAGTATATATCTTATGGATGACCATACCCGTGCCATTATTTCAGGAGACACATGAGCAAAAAGAAAAGAGGCACAATCCTCATTAAACCTGCTTGAACTTTTCTGAAAAACTCCATAAAATGTACGAACCATCCACAGAAAACAAACGAAATGATTTTTTTGTTAGACATGTTAAAGTTTCTCCGTCCAACGGGCATTCTTAAAAGGTGAACAAAAAAAACAGGGGGTCGTCCTACTGCTTTTTTTTTTTTTTTTTGTAAAATTTTATCGCCATAAAGGAATCTTAATTTCCGGGCCCCAAAAAGTGCAGATTTTGGCCTGCCAAATATTCACTTCTGAGCTCGATTAACTCTGTAGTGGCGCGCAGGTACGATCAACCAGCAATTATCATATGTCCGTCTGAAGGACTGGTTACGTCCAACAGGATGGTACTACAGATATCAGTTAATTAAAATGAAAGAAATATTATCATGCAGTAAAAAACGGGCGACCTTGGCTTCCTTATTATGAAATTGGGGAGGGCCCACTTTGTGTGAAACCGTGACAAGTATGAAGTGCACCCTGTACAGTGGATATTGAAGCTTTGGTTCTTTGCTGTCCAGTGGACGTTGAAGCGTTGTTCCCTTGTTTTCCAGCGGATGCTGAAACTGTGGTTTCCTTCTCTCCAGTGGACGTTGAAGTGTTTGTTCATTGTTGTACAGTGGATGCTGAAACTGTGGTTCCCTGCTCTCCAGTGGACGTTGAAGCGTTGGTTCGGTGTTGTCCAGTGGATGCTGAAACTGTGGTTACCTGCTCTCCAGTGGACGTTGAAGCGGTGGTACATCGTTGTCCAGTGGATGCTGAAACTGTGGTTTCTTGGTCTCCAGTGGACATTGAAGCGTTGTTTCCTTGTTGTCCAGTGGATGCTGAAACTGTGGTTCGCTACTCTCCGGTGGACGTTGAAGCGTTGGTTCGTTGTTGTCCAGTGGATGCTGAAACTGTGGTTCCCTTCTCTCCAGAGGACGTTGAAGCGTTGGTTCATTGTTGTCCAGTGGATGCTGAAACTGTGGTTCCCTTCTCTCCAGTGGATGCTGAAGCGTTGGTTCGTTGTTGTCCAGTGGATGCTGAAACTGTTGTTCCCTGCTCACCAGTGGACGTCGAAGCGTTGGTTCATTGTTGTCCAGTGGATGCTGATACTGTGGTTCCCTGCTCTCCAGTGGACGTTGAAGCGTTGGTTCGTTGTTGCCCAGTGGATGCTGAAACTGTTGTTCCCTGCTCACCAGTGGATGTCGAAGCGTTGGTTCATGGTTGTCCAGTGGATGCTGAAACTGTGGTTCCCTGCTCTCCAGTGGACGTTGAAGCGTTGGTTCGTTGTTGTCCAGTGGATGCTGAAACTGTGGTTCCCTGCTCTCCAGTGGACGTTGAAGCGTTGGTTCGTTGTTGTCCAGTGGATGCTGAAACTGTGGTTTCCTGCTCTCCATTGGACGTTGAAACGTTGACCCGATGCTGCCCAGTGGATGCCTAAGCGTTGTTGTCTAGTCTTTTCCTTCATAATTCCAGCAGGCCTACACCGTCGGCAGAAGGTTTTAACCCTGACAATGGAAGGAGGTCTTCGGTGGATGTTGGAGGTTTTGTCCGCTGCTGCCTTGTAGTTTTCATGATGTCCATATTTTTAGAAGTACGATATGTGGCAAATGCCACCATCTCGGTGATTTATTCAAATCAACAAACGAGCTCGCCTAGACCACCCGAACGAAAGGAGGGCAAAGTTGTCACTTTGTTATCCCTGATAATCTTTTATTACAGCCAGTATGCTATCAAAGCTGCTCCTACCAAATTTTCACACTCGTGTATCGCATGACCTCGGTTGGCTCTGTTCACATTATCATTGGCTATGTACTGTGTACCCAACTTTCACGCACGTGTCCTGTTTAATTGCGACATTAGAAAAATAAGCAACGATGTCCATCAACGAAACCCATCCTCCATGGAATATGAATTATAAAGGCCGCAGAAAGACTGTCATTACTGCATCAAACGTTCTGGTATGCAGAACGTACTGTATTATAAAAACGAGCCCCCACAGGAACATCGAGGAAGGGTTTCACGAAATGATTACGAAATAAATTGTCCGATCGTTATGCAGGAACAAAAGGCGTTTCGTTTCGTACAAAAGACGTAGCAATTAATTCGCTTATTCTGTGGTTAGAGGTGGTCAGGCACCAGCTAACTTTCCGAATCTCGGAGACCACTAGGAAAGTCATCTTGAGGAAAGACTATACTTGACAAATAAACCGGATTAGGTTACACTATAGGGCACATGCATGGAATCAATTGTACAGCCACATTAACGTAGTCAAATTTTGCCCAACTGATCACCGCTTCTCTTTTTCTAGGTGGGTTCTAAACAGATTATGTTACAATTGTATGGGTGGACGTGAGAACTCTTTATGAATTCCAGTTGCTTACTTCTTTCATCAGTTAGCCAGATGACATCGGAATATCGATGAAATAGTATACATAGAGTACATGCAACGAGGTATGATATCACGATAATTGGCAGCTCGAGACAGGGGATGTTCAACGAGTGCAAAGCACGAGCTATACATCACCTGTCCAGAGCTGAAAAATTGTGATATCACACCCCGTAGCCCAAACCGAAAAAGTATAGATGCAGTCTATCAGGGATATTTTTATAAGATTGATGTCATTAGATTTAGCGATTCAAATTCAAATAAGGTCGTGTTGCCCAACACTATTCATCTAACAAATTTATGATTATTTCATTTTGAAGTTTTCTCACCTCCCGATCGAATCAATCTATAACGTCATTTCTCACATCACAGCGGCCAAGCAATGTGATACACCCATGTGATACAAAACCTGTATCACACCCTTACAATTTGCTAACTATATTTTTGGTTATTTTTCAACATTATTTTGATGTGAGAAATAAATTATAACACTCGTGGTCATTTATCTGATTTTTATCACACTCGTTTGATAAAACCCATATGAAACTCGCTGTATAAAACCCATATGAAACTCGCTAAAGCTCGTTTCATATGGGTTTTATCAAACTCGTGTGATAAAAATCAGATAAATGACCACTCGTAGTGATAATCTATATGTATTTCATCCGGCGACAGAACCAACACCTGGCGTGAAATGTACATATGCTATAGCTCAACGTGGTGAGTACATGGGACAAGTAGTATGTAGTACCCGAATTGACACATTACCCCCCCACTGCGCATGCGCAGAACCTGGTGTGACGTCATAAGTGTATGGGCATTGGGGGGTTATTGGGGTGTGCGCATGCGTGATGTGTGGGAGGTGGGTACAAGATGGCCGCCATGTGGGAGGTGGGTACAAGATGGCCGCGATCAATGAGTGCATAGAAAAAAAAAAAAAGTTCCGGCAAAAAAAAAAAAAAAAA
>JAVTVY010016044.1:0-63527 GCA_036873755.1 Hanleya hanleyi | reverse complement strand
ACTGGGACAGAGTTCATAAATATTTCGAAATAAATGCACATTTGAATCATTCATCGCGTGTTGGGAAAGATCAACGATACATCTTTAGAAGTCAGAAATACTGGACGCACGTCTCCAATATATCTTCGTAACATCATACGATTTGATATCATCGTAACATCATACGATTTGATAAACATGTTATATACATGTCGTAGTTTGATAGTCTTCATTCGATGACCAATAATCCTTTTTCACGGTAGTGTCTCATGGGGTTAGTCCAATTATACCATCACGATATACTGAGGCATTATTTCATACTCCTCAATCATCTTTCAAGTACAATCTTCAATGGAAAATAATGAATGAATGAAGATTTGTAACTTTGCAGTTGTAATGAATTAATAAATGGAATGGATGAGGAAAGTACACTTTGTCTCTCTTGAGGTTTGTCAAACAAGAGATCCAGTGTTAACTGTATTTTCGTTAATTATCAGTTCCGTTGGCAGTCTAGCTCAAAGGATCTACATCCCCCTGCATGTATCTAGTGTTTCTAAACAGCCAATATCTCAGCGAGCGTAGAGGGTTGCTTTCAGTAGCATCACTCTTCGCAATAACAACATATCGAGCTCGTCTAAAGTATCCTTTGCTCGGCGTCCGTCTAATTGGTACCGTGCTGAACATTTGGTATACTAGTTTGTCATCTTCTATCCAACAGAATGTCCCCCTGGTTCATATGGTGCTGACTGTACTGGTCGGTGTGGCGCCTGTACGACAGGCAGAAAGAGTTGCCATGCGAGGACGGGTTATTGTCCCAATGTGGTCAGCGGTGCCGTGTGTCAGGCAGGCTATAGAGGACGGCATTGTCAGGATCGTATGTAAATGTATATTTCCTGACACAGTATGGACACAGTAAATTAAAACAATTCACAAATTATTTCTGAATGTTCAATCTGAAAAAAAGACGAACTCGCGAATATCTATTTGCAACGGTACTGGTACAAGTAATTATATTAAACTCGCATCCCCTTTTCGACCATATCCTATACACACTGGGATCTGTCTCAAATAGTATCCTGGGCATCTTTCAATGGTGACAGATATAAGTGCATATATTTCGGTATGTTAATGTACATTTCATGTTCCTGGCTTCAGTGAGTGTTAGATGCTTACCTCCCCGATCCCACAGCTATGCTGACCAAGTTTTTCTACCTTCCGACGAAAACGTTCTCGGCTCCAATGGGCGTTTGCTGCCCATTTTAATTTTTAGTTTCATTTAGATCACGCCAGGGACCTCATAGCTATCCTGACACGACCTTTCTACCTAAACTCGGAGCATTTCGGGATACCGGCCGGACAACTGTATATTCCCGGCCGTCGGTGGGCAGTAAATTTCCTTTTTGACTCTTAACAGCATCCTAATTACATGTCGATGACGACAGACAGAGCCGCACGTGTTACAGTATCTGCATGTACATTTTTAAGTACCCCTTTTTGAAGTCACTTTTCCCAGTCACATAGCTATTCTGACAGATTTACGTCTTCTTCACCAAAAAGCTTTCAGGCCCTCAATGGGCATGAGATGCCCTTTTTGCATTTAACCCACAGTGACTCAAATATCACCGGGCGATGTTTCATGGCATCCGATCAAAACTGTGATCGTACGACCGGGCAACACGCAAACAACATAGACGGTTACAAAATTATAGTAAAAGATGTATTGTAAGTTAATTTCGACATATAGAACGAATACAGTTAGTTGATTTCAGATTTCGCGAATCCTCATTGTACTGATTCAAACTAATCTAGATATCAGCTAAACCTTCAGACTGCCATAACGGTCTTCTGTATCGTGCCCCTCTATCCCACTATGACATATTCCATATAGTGAATACTGTGGACAGTGCAAATTAAGATATTTTTATGGTAATATGTGTTTGTTGTCCAGTTTAAAGCAAAAATAAACGGCATGGGTATACGACAGGGTGATATCTCAGTCTCTAATGCAACATGTCTTGATGGAAATGGGCAAACCTTATGTAAATCCCAATTATAATCGCATACATAATCGCATGCCATTAAAACAAAATTTATAAACTGCATCGTGTGAACGACTTGCCATTTATTCCCATGACCGGGAAAGGCCGATCAGTTTCCTTCGTGGGCGACCACTCACAAGAATCAAACCAGCTGAGTCAAGAATATTCCACTAAAGTGGCTCGTTTTAATAAAAAAGAAATCTTGTTGATTTTGCCAACTTATTCATGCAAACAAAGGGTGTAACTTTATATCTGGGAGTTTATAATGGTAGTTTGACTCGAATTGCGAAATTATCTTCATTATAATTTTTTCCCCTCCCTTTCTTTATATAACATCAACTGGGATAAGGTATGGGAGACTCTATTCCAAGTAATCACACACTCCACCCTATTCTCTATCTCTCTCGCCTCCCACTACTCTACCTGTTTTTCATATAATCAATAGTTTACTACTCATTCAGATTCACTCATTCAGATATATCCGATGCTTATAAAATTCAGACGATTTTCAGGAATAGATTTTTAGTCACGTAAATTCATTCTACATTATTCTACAGCTTGTCCACCAGGGAACTGGGGTGTGGACTGTCAGTTGACCTGTGGAGATTGTGCGGGAGGACTCGGGCTATGCGACCCCGTAGACGGCAGCTGCCCCGACGTCACCCCTAGGTGTGCCCCGGGACGTATGAATGATAAATGTACAGGTACGGAAGAAACATGAGGAACAGCTTCAGGTGTTCGAGGGAACACATTTAGTATGAATCGCCCTTTTCAACACTGAATTCTCCCTGAATATCTAATCATACTATTCGATTATGGTACAATTAAAGTGGTATTAAGTTGATTTGAAATTAAACGGGCAAAAAAATATCCACAAAATAATATGCCTACACCAGTATACATGATACAGCCTATCACGTGTGCAGGAATGTCGATTTAGTTTTTTAGACAAGTGTTGGTTAAACTCGGCCATATCATTCATGTCTGCTTATGCCAGGGTTTTCAATTTTAAATGACAAAGACTTTACGAAATTTGATAAATGCAAGCATTCAACAGACAGCAATCAATGTTTGATTATGTCATTTATTGAAATTATCAGTAGAGGATATTGTGTTTGCATTAAGTCGCACAATTTATATATTACTAGCTTGTCCGGCGGGTCAATGGGGACTGGGGTGCATCAACAACTGTAGTCGAAATTGTCTCCGAGGGACCCAAGAATGTGACAAACGTGACGGAGCATGTATCGGCGGATGTATGGACGGGTATCAGGGAATAATTTGTGATGAGCTTAAGGGTGCAGATGGTAAGCAAAGCATCAAAACATGTTCACTTCCCACAGCCCGCATACTTTGTGAAAGGTTTTGCTCAAAAAGAAGCGAGGCATTCGGATATCTCATTATATTCGTAAAGAGATAAAAATTGAATATATGAGGCCCGCTACGGAGCACTTTGTGAATGAAATATGTTTTGAGTGGAAGCATCAGTTAGCCATTAATCGGAATCGAACTCATGAGTCCTCCATACCGTGGAGTTGCTCTTACCATGTGAGGTATTCATGCCCGCTATAGGCACATGTAATCTTTAGTTTCCTTTTAAATTTTAATGGATTATCTTTGAAATGATATTGTTCGTATTATATTGAGCTGTTGTCTCTATAAATTGTATTTTAAAGCCGTAGTGTGAACGTTAATAAATGGGTTAATGTTCAGATCACTGTTTATATATAAATCTTCTTTGTTATTTGAAAACTATTTTCTCGTGAGTTTGTTACTCCAAACCTAACTTCTCACGAATGACTTTTGCTGCTGATTATTTTACTCTTTTTTTTGTCAGATGGATCCCCTGGGATCGGCGTCGGTGTCGGTGTCGGCGTAGGAGTGACGCTAATTGTCCTGGTTATTGTCGGCGTTCTCGTCTACCTGTTCTATTTTCGACGACAAAGAAGAACCAGTGCTCACGGTTCACTGCCTAGTAAGCCAATTTATGCAACACAGGCCGAAGTAAGTTAATATAGCGTGTAGAATTTGACGATTATTTATACGCTATACATGTAGATATCAGAAGCATGTGCTCTAGCAAAGCCATCCCTATGATGGGGAATTGGCAATAACTCTGCCAATATCACAGTTTAGAGCATAATTGAATTAAGGCGATAATGTGATTAAATTCATGTGCCCCTAATCCTATCTGTATATCGCTGTTACAACGGATAGTGCGATAAACGTTCACTATTGCAATATTTATTTGCACTATTGATTGCAACAGCGATTTATTTTATAAATGGGACACTATAGCCAACCACTGTAGAGAAACTCTGGTCAACCTCACACCTAGTGCAAAAACATGACTAGCTGGACAGGAAATACGATTGAATACTTGCACATAATAGCATTGCATTCAATCAATCTTGTTGATTGCTATAACAATTTTCATCGCCATAAGACACGCTCTTCGAAAATACAGCTGCTGTCTTCTGTCACTCAATACCAATTGCATCAATGCTATTGCCGATCAATATTGCAATATCGATTTAATAAGAAACTATTAGCAAATGCAGTAGTTTCTTGAATAATACAATAGCGCACTCTAAGCTGCCGATATTGCAATGATTATTGCAATAGTGGACGTGTATTGCAATAGTGGCTGTAACTTACCTCAAGTTTGGTCATAACAGGAATTCCCCAAAATAAATTATGTATGGATGCACAATTGCACTTGCACTTTATTCCATTTCGGGAAGCTTTTTATCACAACGATCTCACTAGTTCTCTTTAAAAACATTATAGTAGCAGTCCGAATGCCGTTAACGCTACCGATGTTCAAAGATGACAATCGGCGTCACCGAAACATTCAGCATCAACAAAAAAACAGTATTTCCGAGCCAACAGAACGTTGACATTATCCAATGTGACACCATATACTTAGCCGTGGAGTACGCCTCAAAGATTGGGATTCTCAATTTAAATTCACTAGACTTTAATTTGTATTGTTCACACATCGAAAAGCAAGCGTCATATTCAACATTCAATATTTAGCCGTCGTCCTTAAAGGATTTCCACGTCAATAATGGAAATACCTATTTCGTACGGCAGTTAGCACCAATTCCAAATGTATATGAATTAAAAATAATAAAAGCAGAAGATGGTTTCCTACGAGAGAAAGGCGATCAACAGTTTTCAATGATAGTTTAGCTGTCCAATCTGGTAGCATTGTTGTACCCTTATAGAGAATGAATGTTCACCACAATCATGTGCCCCTGAGGTTTTCACCAACGCGGAAATTTGCTGTGTATATGTTACTCAGAAGGTTACAGCAAATACATCTCTTCATTTCACCTATTGCAGGCGTCAAAGTCCTACAGCGAATCTATGGTTAAGAAATTCCTTGGGCGGCAAGATACCTATGAGTTGCCTGTAAGTTTATCTGTGATTATATTGTAATATTATTGACTCTCTGTGTATCCAAAAGTGGCCAGAAAGAACAGATCTAAAACAGTAAAATTCTGCATACAACAATTAAATTAAGTTGTAAGTTGGAGAGAATAGCCAATGATCATGGTCCTAAGATATCACAAAGATAACATGGACTTCATTCGAGTAAGTTGTTTCGTAGATCTTTTCCAATGAAGCAATCATTCAATATAATAGCAGATCGTGTGGAATATAATAGCAGATCGTGTGTGATGTTATGCATAATGGATTATTTTTGTTTCTATTCGGTGTAGGTAGTACCCGGCGTGCCGTCTGATCTACATTACACAGGGCTACAGCGAAGTGCTACCTATCAATTACCGGTACTGAATTCATCCTCTGTAGCTCGAAGACTATTGACATATAAGTCAAATCAATCGTATTATATCATAGTGTTGGTGATCAGACTTGTGAAGAACTATAATAGGAAAAGAGTAGGCATATCTTTTAACCCGACCTGGCCTGGTGGGGGAGGGGGAGGCGGAAAGTGCTCCCCTAGTGAACTTTTCTCTGCTGCTCCGAAACGACAAAACCGAGAAGGCTGAAACTTGGTGACTTCAAAGCTTTTCTTATTGGGGTCATCTTCAGCCTATTTTCATATACCCCCGGGCAAAAGATCATAGGTAAATTTAAAATGGCGGCCATGTGGTATCAATCTTTTCGCTCCATTTCTTCACATTTTCCTTGCCTAAAAGGCATTGAAAGTATTTTATTTATGCAAAACTAATTATTCTATATTTTATTTGATTTTTTTCGAGAGAAAAACCGGAAAAATGAATATTTCAAAAAATCGACCCCAAAACGGCCACTGTGACGTCATCATGGCGGCCATCTTGGATTTTTTTACATTTTCCGGTAGAGCTTGAACCCAAGATACTGTGTGGTAAGTTTCAGTGCTCTAGCCTCAGTGGTAGAGAAAACATATAGGGGGGGGCACTTTTTCCAAACCCCCCAGGCTGCGATACACCCCAAGTCGCCCAGGCCAGATAGGGTTAAGTATAGCATGCAGAGCATCGTCAATATTATTGAGTCAAAATTACCGGGAGCAGGAATGTTAGTGAAGAGTCTTGGGTGATTGTGTGTACTCGTTTTATCAAAGTTAATAAGAATATATGATCATTGCAACTAAAGGTCCTTATACAAATATAAAACGCTCATCTATGGTTAGCAAGTTCTCTAATTAAATTCAAACGAGGTTCGTTGGAAGATTCTACCGTCTTCGTCGGAAGACCAAGCAACAATGAACTAGAGCTGTGGAATAGTACACAGCAAATGAGTTAAACGGGTATGAGCCTAAATTCAATTGCTTGCTAGTCCTTCGGCTAGGGTACAGCAATAGTCCCTGGCCCCTCTCGTACCGCACGCACATCTCTCCACCCAGATTCGTTTGACTATTTATCGTGGCAACTCCTATACCCTTAATCCCTATAGACAAGAGAGACGTATTATGAGAGTATACTTCCTGACAGTGACTGGAATGCAGATCCTAATTTCGTGGACATCAAGGACACCAAAATGATTCAAGGAAATTTCGGTGAAACATCAATGGGAGTTTGGAGAAGTCCGGTTGACGAGAAATTCGGCATTGTAGTCGGCGTAAAGCGTCTTTCAGGTAAGGAGTATCATCTATCGGACCGAACAAGGTGGACCTTCATTGTTCTCCCACCCTGACAAGTCTAATCACCCTTCGTGACGTGTTTGCTCTTTTTTTTCTTTCTTTTTTGTTTGACAGTCTCAAATTTTCGACAATTTATTTTGTCATCTTGAGAAGAAATATATAGTACAACAGAATATACAAATAGACGACCTGACATGACTTTGTTTAATTTTAGAAAACCAATATGGTATGAATCAGTATCTTAATGTACGAGATATTTTGATTCTGATAAAAAAAAACTGACGCTTGGCGTCCTCAGTTGTCACCAGATTCAAGTACCTGCAAGGAATATGAGGCTTTGAAACGGTATTTCCGTTTTCTTCTGATATTTGTAGTGGATCATTTCCTTACCTCTTTTGTCAGTGGACTTATCGTTGCTCAATCAGAAATTCCAATGAGAAAATAGATATTATTTGGTATCCAAATCCCGATACAAAAGCCTCGAAAACCATTCTCCAGCAGATATTTCTTGAAGATGGACATCAGTGGACGGTTAATATCAATAGCAGATAAATACGCCTCAGTTCTTGTGTGATCGACTGGTATGTCTATAGAGTGAGTCGACCTTTCTGTTGAATGATTATCTCTCATGTATTAGATCTCAAAGCATCGTACAATTAACACCTGAGTGTTTCTTAGGAGACGAGTCTGTCAGTCAGAAGTTGGAGATGATACGCACCGCTGGTCGATGTCTCAACGTACTGGGTCTTCTTGGAGTGGCGACGTATCCCGATTCAGGTAATGCTGCACACATATTGTGGACACATATAGAATCATAGTAAAAAAATTTAGCTTGAATGAGATTAATAATCTTAACAAAATCTTAAATAAGAAATAAGTTCTGTCCTCTATCATGTGTCTATAGCACAGTAAATCTGAGCAACTGACAAATATGTGTTCTCACATCAAATATAATAATTTGGAGAAATTCTTGGCTGTTCTTAGCAATTTTAAACTCTGCTTCCTTTTTGTAAATTTGCAGAAATGTTTATTTTTCTTATTCAAGAAAAGTCTTAAGTAAAAAGTGGGAGAAAAATTAAGCAATTATTTCTCATGAAATTAAGAAAATGTAAGAATATTTAAGAAAATTTAAGAAATAACTTCTTAATTTTCTTTCACTTTTTACCTATTTAAGACTTTTCTTGAATAAGAAAAATAATAATTTATAAAAAAAACAAGCAGAGTTTAAAATTGCAAAGAACAAAGCAATTGCAAATTCTCAAAACTATTCCACTTGATGTGAAAAGACTTATTTGCCAGATGATTGAATTTCTTCTGCTATAGGGATAGCTGAGATTTCTCATTTAAGAATTTTTAAGAAACTTAAACTCATTCAAGGTAAAATACAAGAAAATGTTTTTATCAGTGATGCCAAGAAGAGATAATATTGTCTTTGATGGAAGTGAGTAGGCGATATCTTCCCATCATGTATCTTTGGAAATCTCTATACAGAATGTCACAACTGTTGTTTTTTAATTCATCAATAGTTTATCGAGTATATTATACATCTCAATGTTTTTATTGCAATGCTCCTCACAGGTCCGCTGCTCGCTTCTCCACAGATAGCGAGATTTTCCGTCTAGTAAATCACAGTTTTCCCATCGTCAGGGTACAGCATGCAAGTATTCATAGACAGCGGGGGAATAGAGTTTATTATATATCCCATATTCCAATACAAATTGTTTATGCACGTGCCGCAAAGATTCGCCAGTGACCAATCTTGCGGAGGAGATATCACTGGATATTAGGTGGTATTTCCTCGACTTATCATTCAATGGATCCACGCGACATTATTTATATTTTTCTTTTTCCCCAAGCCTCTATGGGATTTCTGTGACGTTTTCGGGTTTTTTTTACTAGATTTACAAGTTAAGGATCCATTTTTCCAAAAGAAAATCATAAGAGAAGATACATTATTGCCTGGGACATACTTTTCCCTTTATACCGGCCAGATTTGATTGGTATTTGTCCTCTGACCAATTAGTCGAATAAACGCGAATACACCTGAATGTGTCACGCGGGCCAAATGATCATGCTCGAAAATCGATCCTAGCTGTGCGGAACCTGTACAGAACCTAGTGTGTATTAGAAAACTTTCCGTCTTGCCTTGCGAATATGCATACATTTAGACTGGAGATTCCAAAGCCGCACGGTATTAACCACTCTGATCTTGATGTTGAGGGTTTATGTCACCTTGAAACATGCCACATGTCTGTCCACAGGTGACACCCTTCTTCTTCTGGAGTGGACGAACAATGGAAATCTCCTTTCATACTTGAGACGGAACAGAACTACAGATGCACAGAAACAGGAGCTGGACGATCATCGCCTGATCAGAATTTGTCAGGAAGTAGCCGGAGCTATGAAGCACTTGTCGTCACAGAGGGCAAGTGTATTGGGAATTTGTGGTTCACCGTACGGTTCCGTCGGGATGTTCATTGTCTGCTTCGGCCATGTATCAGTACATCACGCACGCAACACTGACATCTACAAAATACTAATTTTGTATTAGCAGAAGTGGATGAAAACTAGTTTTATCCACTTCTGGTATTAGTTATTTACTCTGTGATTCTCTATTCAGATAACATAACATACACGTAACATGTAACAAGGGAAACAAACACCTCCACACCTAAGACAATCGACGTGGCATTACAGTAGTTGCGGGATGGAGTTAGCACAGAAAGAGGTACTATTGTTGATATGTGTAGTCAGACACGACAGTGTACTTGAACTTCGTGCTCTTGCAACTTTGTTTCCCCAGTTATTATAGCCAATATTTAACTGACTGGAAATCCCCGGTTTCATATTTTACCTACCGTCATCCATTCTCCTTATATATTTTGCTCTCCTGGACATGCTAGTTGATTTCAGACAGAGAATGTTCTATCTCAGATTCCCGTCTTGTAACATGATCTCAACGAGTTTGAACAATTACGACCTCCGGTTTTTAAATATGGGATAACCAAATGATAGGTGACAACCGTTGCGGTACATGTATTAAAGTATTAATGTAAGTTTCGTCTTATTAATTATCTACTCTTTTTCACAGAAGACAGACGGAATCCGTAGAACTTGATTGTATTGATAGAAATTGGGGGTAGCCGTGTTAGTCTGTGTAGTATAAATGAATAACAAAGGGTGGCACCTTTAAGACTAACTAAGTTTAATGGTCACGAGCTTTCGCAGACACTGGATATCTGCTTCGTCAGCGAGACAATTATAGTTTGACAGGTTATCTTTGTAGGTTTTCCCCGTTGTGCTGACCGCCAGAACAATTCTTCTAAACAGTAATCTTGAAGTGAAAGTTACGGGATTCGTTAACTTCGAAGATGAAGAAAACAGTCAAAGCGATTCAAAGGTACGCTAGATTCCATTTGGCCATTAAAATGTATTTCAATGTCGCGATAACTGTCTCCCCTAAATGTATGAAAGCGAAGTATAGTGAAGACGGGCTCGGAGAAATAGTAAAAAATTAATCAAACTTTCGAAAGTCCGTTTAAGCGTTTATCTGTTACTTGCCTTCTTGATTATACAGAGTCGATTAGTGTACATTTAATTCAGGTTCTCGTCAAATGGAGAGGTAGCAAAAGTTTAGAAATGCACATTTAAGAACATATAATGACGAACGTCTAATTTCTTTCTTCAGAGTAAAGCAGCAATACGATGGAAAGCTATTGAGTCAATACTCTACAACACATACTCAAGTCAAAGTGATGTGTAAGTACAATGGCTGTCATGTTAACCTTCCAGTGTGGACAGAGCAAGTAGAATGTATTGATCGAATTGGATAGTTATTTTGATATCAGAATACTTGACAAAACAAGCATTTGATGATACGAGATTGAGTTTTTCTGAATATCCAATCTATACCATTTTCGAATTTGGATATGGTTGTGTCGCAGCCTCTGAAAAATGATCCTAAGACTTATTATAATGTCTAGTTTTCTGCACATATTCGATTGTACTTCAGTAATGTAGTTCGTTGGTGCCCATCTGTCACTTCATTGCTTCCTATATATACATGTTATATATCTAGATCGTTGCAATGTTGAGAATTCAATATGGCCTCGGACATTTCCAATGAAACGCTAAACTATCTATATCATTGTACAATTTCAGTTGGTCATATGGCGTGTTGTTGTGGGAGATATTCAGTCTGGGAGGAACCCCTTATATGGAGATACAGACGAGGGACCTCTCTGAAAAATTGCGATCTGGTCACAGACTGAAGCAGCCTGATCGTGCCTCTACTTCTATGTAAGTCGCATTAGTATCATTCGGATAAGCTGGGATCAAGTATTATAGGGATAGGTGACTCCATTATATTAAATTGTAGATGTTATTCTCACTTATGTGTTCAAACTGATTGATGTAAAGGGTCAGAAATCATCCGACTTTAATGCCAAACCAACTCAATTGTGTTACCAAAATGTTGAGAAATATAACGGAGAAAACGTAGGGTAAATTTGATTGTTTTTCAATAGTTTTTCCCCTGGCACCAACGTAATTAAGGATGTCTATCAATGATATTTAACTTCTGGACTCTTTTGGTGATGATATGACCAAATATGCTACAATATGATACAAATTGACTGAGTTTTAGATGATTGAAGTTGTCCGCATTGAAAGATATTGAATACATTTTATAGCATTAGCTGTGCAGACCAAAGGGTCTACAAATTCCTGTCATATTGTATCCCAGGGATAAGTAAACGGGATTTATAGCTCTGATTATTGAGACGGCACGCAGAAGTACGTAATCCAATACAGTGTGTACAATCTGGACTCTGCTATTAACCATATGGACTCATTTCAACCCCTGCACTACAATAAAAACATTACACGACTAGTAAGAATCTCCTCAAACCAACCGAGATAGTTACAAGTTCTTTTTTTCTCAGTTATCTCTTGATGACGGAATGTTGGTCCGATGACCCCGATAGAAGACCGTCGTTTGAAGAGATTGGTAGAAGACTTCAGGACATGGAACAAGACGATGGAGAGGTAAGGATTCAATTTTAATATTTTTTTCAATCCTAATTTATGTGAACACGTAGTTTAAAGGGAACCAGCGACGATTGTGATAGGACATGTGAGCCGGTACATTGTCTGCAGGTGTATTAATTTATATATAAGTTCCAGGTGGACGTGACCAACGTCGTTGAGACACATTTGACTTTCTATATAAAACCGTCCTTCAAACTCATTGAATTATGTGGTAGGGGATGTGCCTGACTTGGTTAGAGGAGGAATATGTGATTTCCTTCCAGAGTAAAATACCCGGTACCAACCAAATTTTCTGCGAACCTACCAGCTGGAAAGTAAGAAAACACAGCAGCTGTGATCAATTGATTGTGTATAGGTTCCTATTTGGGCCATGACCTGCTATGAGTGAAGCTAAATTGATATCGTTTGGAAGATGTGCATTAGAGAATTTCTTGCTATCATTAGCACTGCTTGGTTGTCTTTAATGTATAGCAAAGCATGAAGATATCTGCTTGGGAAAGATTGATCATAATTTTATTAGTATGAACAGTATAATTACTCCCTCCACAACGGCATTCAATCACGGTACATATAGTAGAGGCTGATATACACTGCTGGATCACATCATTGGTTGCAGAAGACTTGTGCCATTAATGAATGGGTCTTGTTATTACCGCTCATTGTAATAAATTTTACTGAATACCTACATGCATGGAACCCCGAAACACGCATTTTCTTCAATATTACAGGCGTATGAGGACATGTCAGCCAAAGGCAGCAATCATTATGTTAATGCTTCGCAAGTGGGCGTCCAGTTAGACGACGTATGAGATTGGTTCGGACCTGTCGTGGCTTTTCTGAGACTTATTACATGGACTGGAAATGTTTAACCAAAAAGTGTTCGTTCTATAGAAAGACGTACTGAACTTTCTGAGTCTATTCTGAATCGAAATTAAAGATTGATATGTAATTCTGTTTCGGTATTCAATGATTTAAGGGCATTTTAATCAAGTGCAAGCATTACAAATGGATTTAAGCCCCTGGTATTGTATTATTATAATTATATCTTGTATTATATGCATTAGGCATCTGTAAGTGATTCTTGTTCAATATATTTCATGTATTTTCCGGTAACATTTTAAAGTCGTAATGTTTATAGAAATCTTTTATGTATCTTATTTTCTACAATATCATACTTTTTCATTCAACTAAGTTCGATTCATAGTGAGGTTTGTTATCTGTCTGGTACTCGGTTAATCGGAGAATTGCGTGTTAGGTGAACCACTTTTTATGCCAAAAATGTTCAAATATGGAAGGAAGAATTGTCCGAATTCAAGTTGTTTATACTTTTTATCATGGACAATTCCATTATTGAGTAGTGACTCTTTCTTACTGTAATGAGTTTTGACATCTATTTTTCAACTTGTTCGAACGCATTTGTTTACATCCTTATATCATACTCCATACATAACATTATGTATTTTAACGGTTTATCAATAAATAGCACCATCCTGTATATACTTTGCTTTATTTTAATGATCACACGGGAACCTCGAATTTACATTATGTAATTTAACGATATATCCATAAATTGCACCATTCAGTATTTTGTTATATTTTCCTTTATTGTAATGATCTATCAGGAACCTCGAACATTTACATCATTTATAATTTAAACTCAGATATCTTAAGACACCAAATCAGTTATTACGTAATATAGCTCCGTAGCATTGTTTGTCTTAATGTATCATGGAGATGATTCAGTGCCTGTAACGCCAATTTCATTTTCAGCCTACAACGATAAAGAAAGGAGAACTCCCACGCAGCAACATAATGACGAGGTGAAGATTTAGTGCTAATATTTTTCAATCATAAATTACGTGGATGCAGCGAATATTGTGATAGAATATGTGAGTCTGAACATTGTCTGTATGTGTATTAATTTATATGAGCATGAGGTGGACCTGATCAACGTCGTCGAAACATATTTGGCTTTCTATATAAAACAGCCCGAGAATCTCATTGACTTATGTGGTAGAGGATGTGCTTCAGTGGGTTAGAGGAAGACTACGTGATTTCCTACCCGAGTAAAATACCAATCAAATTGTAAGAAAACACAGCAGTTGTAATCAATTGATTGGGTATAGAATCCTATTTAGGCCCTGACCTATCGGCTCATATACATCAGTGAAGCTAACTGGATAATTTCTTACCCTCATTAGCACTGCCTGGTTGTCTTTAAGGTATAGCAAAGCATGAAAATATCTGCCTAGGAAGGTAACACTGATCACATTTTTATTTGTATCTTACCAAACAGCATAATTATTCTCTCTAAAACGGCATTCAATCACGTTACATAGTAGATGCCACTATACGCTGTTGGAACATATGATTGGTTGTTATTCAGAAGGTTTGTGCCATTAATGAATGTGCCTTTTTATTACCGTTCATTGTAATGCATTTTACGGAATACCTATGGAAGAGAGTAACATTTTAAGGTCATTACATTCATGGAAATCCTTTAAGTATCTTATTTTCTACAACTGATCTCTCTGGTGGTCGGTAACGGGGATGACCATGTTTTAGGTAAACCACTTCTTATGCTGAAACATATTTTGATGTAGATGCGGAATTTGTCGGAGTTGTTTTTACTTTTTATCATGGACAATCGCATTATTGAGTGATAACTCTTGCTTACTGTCATGAGTTTTAGCATCTATTTTTAACCTGCCTAAACGCATTTGTTTATAGGCTTATATTATACTCCATACTTTACATTATGTGTTTTAAAGGTTTATCAATAAATTGCACCATCCCGTATCTTGTTATAGTATGCTTTATTTTAATGACCACACATTAACCTCGAATTTACATTCTAACGACCAATTTATTCTTTCTCTCTCAAAAATTATTTCATATGTGTATGTGCTCAGTGGCGGGCTATACGCCATACCAAACATCATTTCTTTATCAGATTATTGAACATCGTGTAGACTTTAAAAAAGCTTATTTTGTGACTGTATGGTTTGATGTATGGATAGAAATACTGCAAGGCAAGCAGGCTGTATCCATCCAAGATAACGGCATCGTAAAGCATAATAGAGACTCAGATAAAGATAAAATAATTCGGTATTGTGAATTACACTCAGAGAAAACAATTTGCCCTTGACTAAGAATTTGCACGAATGTCATTAACTGTAGGAATCAAAAGTGATATTGCCATATCGAAGATAATATACCAGTATACTAGGCATTTCAATTGTTAAGTTCAATGTTATTACATGTATATCATCCTGTAATCTAAGGAAATCCAACTGCAGAAAAATGATGAAGTTATTTCAGATATTTTATATTGATTTGAAATAATAGCCTGCACAGGTATACGCCTATGTACAATTCGGTTCTCTTCAGATCACCGAAGTGGAGCAACGTTGAGCCATTTGAAAACGATGTTAAATCCCATCCACCCAATCACTCTACCAACACAAAACATCATGGTTTATAAGTCCAACGAACATAAAAATGTGGGAATTAGCATTCATACTCACTGGCATTGACCATGTGCGATTATATGTGCTTCCAGTGCAGTATGGTTTCCCACAAATGCGTACCTAGAAAGTGACAAGAACAGAACATTACACAGAGCAATTCAACATGGACTATTGGATATAACAATATTGAAAGAAGGAAAATACTTTGATCAACAATCATTCAAACTAAGACCTGTGGTATCCTATCTGATCTCAATTGTAATTGAATACTATAAACAGCATATAACATTATGCAAGAACTTAATATGCTATGACCTGGCAGAACGATTAAAAAATGATCGCATGACCTATTTGAATACCTTAAATGGTTTATTTTAAGATCTATATCAGTCAGCCATTGATGCTTATCATTACATCGTCTCCAGCAAAACGACGTCATAAAGGATAAATACAGACATAGACAAAGGCAAAATAATACATTATTACGATATCCAATGATTTATTCTAAGAAATGCCTTTCTCTTGACTGTAAATTATGTGCCGATATATATTTTATTGCACCACAGGGTACTCTGATTTTGTTCATAAAAAACATCCATGAATGTAGTAAATTTATATTGCGACACTTTGAGAAGTGAAATGTGAGTTTACGCAACAACGAAAGCATATTGTATATGTCTACGTATCATGTAGGCATCTCTAACAGATATCAGTTTAAAACTGATATACACAATAGAAAAAAAACTGACCGATGAATTAAATTCAATTTTTAATTTCAGTGGTAAAGTTGAATGACACTAAACCATACCACCAAACTTATGAAATCAAGTTTCAGGAAAATTATCGAGAAAGTAACCAGCATTCATACTCTATGGCCTATTTCCACTTGTGAATATATGTGCATCCAACCAACAAAACTGTTTAATTTCTCAAAAGTATATGCCTAGGAAGAAACAAGAGCAAAGGAGTGTAAATAGAGAAATCCAAAATGAGCATCTTCAAAAGACTTAATGAACCAACAACCCTACAAAATAACATGATGTAGCAATTATTAATTTCATTTTGACCCCTCAGCCTTAAAAACATTATGATTGTTCAAGGATTTTGAACATTGGGGAACAGGCTTCGCCGAAGTATTAGCCTGTGTAAGTTCTAAACATTCGTAAACTAGCCTATGTTCATGTATACTATGATTGTCTTTTTAAATTTGGTGCTAATGCTGCTATATGGAATATGGAATAGGTCTTTGGATTATGGACGCGGATATTCTTTAATGGACGACGGCTGAATTATAAATGACGGATAAAACGCTTGTAATAGGCCTACAGCCTGGGTAAGTATGCACATGTATGACAGCATGCAGGTTGAGGAAAAACAGAAAATAACTCAAGTTTGGACAGTTAGTGCCCATCCACAAGGTACCGTACCAAACATGAAGCAAGTAAGTTTCAAATTTGTCCAAGAAATACTAACCCCTACCAGAATGCAATATATGTTCGGGAACATAGGTAAAGTGCAAATGTGGCACAATGGTTAGAACTAGATAAAAAACTATACCGTGAACATATGCAAGTTACTAAGGATGTTCATCAAATTTCATCAAATAGTAACAAGGATATTGACCGGACAAGTAATTATTCACAGATTGGAAAACAGCCATAACTATGCGGAAAATCATTAAAACGGGTACGAATTCGGAAAGTGTACACCAGCAAAGCACCAAGCATCTTTCATATCAGTTTTGTGGATGTTTATCAAAAAATAAGCCAGATAAGGGCCAGAAAAGAAAATATTTACAGGTGATATGAAGGGCCACAACTCTGTGAAAATCATCGAAACAGGTAAGAAACCTGACTGAAAATCTGCAAGTTATTTTTCCAACATGCAAGTTGCAAAGTTGTGCATCAAATAGTGCCGTAACCAAGATATGGTCTGAATAAGAAATGCTTGACTGCCAACATAAAGGGGCATATAACACACACGTAAAAACCTGCCAGTGCACATTTGCAAGCTACTAGGCATCTCTAATGTAGTTTTCAATTTGTCCATCAAGTAATAACTGAGATGGTTCGTATAAGAAATTATTGAAGGACACGATAAAGAGCCATAACTCCTGAAAGAACAGACAGTGTACCTGCGCAAGGTACTATGCATCTTCCATGAAAGTTTTGAAGTTGTCTATCAAATTTTGACCGAGAGATGGACCGGACAAGAAACTATTGACTGGCAGGATAAGGTCAATGACTCTGGAGAAAATGATCAAAACATGTAAATAGCCGTACAGCGCACATCTGTACGATACTACAATCTCGTATGTAAGTTTCAAATTTGGATATTACCTGGACAACAAATTATCGAGTAACAGGATAGGGCCATAACTCCTCGACACACGTAAAAGAACTTACAGTGCCTACCTGCAAGGTACTATGCATCTTCCATGTATTGTCCATCAAATAATAGCCCAGATATGGACCGGACAAGAAACTGTTGGCAGATGGATGGAAACGCGTAAAACATCACCGGAAAGTGCACATAGGGCAAGGTACTAAGCATCCTCAGTGTAAGTTTCGGAGTTGTCCATCAAATAGTAACCGAGATATGGATCGGCGAAGAAATTGTTGACAGACGGCCTATCGAACGACCAAGCGTACCTGCCAATTACTAGACCTAATTGCTATGTACAAAATCTATAATAGTATGTAGGCAAATTTTCTCTGCAATGATGTACACTGTGGTGTACACTGCCTTCTCTTCTACTTGGCTTCCCACACGTTGTTCGACGAAGGACAGAATCTCATCAAAGACTTCATCAACGTCCAGATGAGCAAACTTTTCTCGTGTTGTTATTGCCATTCAGCGCATTTCCCGAGCTCTTGATTTTTTGTATCTACAGTGTGACACATCCTGTCTGCATTCACAAGGGTTGAATGATTCCAGGCAAAATCGGGGTCAGTGTTCTTGTTCTCTGCCGATTTTGCTCGTTTGATAGCAAACCTGGATTTCGAGATTCGAATTGTCTGGTTCCTGGATCAATGACGACATAGCGGAATGCCTCACCTTCACCAACAGTCATGCCTTGAACCCGATGAATGGTGAGACCAAAGGCTACTCTCAGAGGAATTTGTATCCTCTTGCAGAAACGGGTACAATCTAGCTTTCGTTTGATGGGAACAATGGGTACGATTTTAGGACGGTCTTCAAGGGAAGGTGGCCCAGAGTAACAAGGAAACTTTACCATTACTACTGCATGCAATGCATTCTGTTTGTTGTCTTTGCTGGTAAATTATGTCGATGACAGAACCAATCGCCTCATTGTAAAGCCCATGCATCAGAAGCAAATTACAGCTGAGCTGCACTTTTGTGTCTTTGCACAAGTACAATGCTGGAACCAAGCCTCCAGAATTGTTGCTGTCCCCAGTGTTGGCATGAGCACCTTGGTTTATTGCTTTGGTCTTTGCAATTGGATGGCTTTCATTCAAAGACAACAGCTTCCGTTTATTTCTCTCCCATTCAGCTTGATGCGTCGGGGAAAAAAATATGCCGTCATCATCCATTCTGTTGAGTAAATCCTCTCCATGCGTCTGTCGCAGATTTTGCCATTGGAAGCGTTGGAGCCATTCCACGTCAGATGCACCAAGTGTGTTGTTCCTTATACCATCGATCAGTTTCCCTTGTTCAGTTTGTCGAATTGGGGTTTCCAGCATTGCTGACGAGTCAAAACCCTTACAGACATATAGCCCATGGTTTGACGCAGGTTTTCGATGTTCAAATATGTACACCGGTGTGTGACACACAGGAGGGTAGTTGAAGGAAATCCCCGAAAAGAGCTAACACTTGTAAGCCATCTCAAAGGTAATCTGACTTTTCCTTGCTGTTAACTCCGCATGCAGTATTGAACTCCATATGACCCAAAACAGTCGGACCATACATTGAATGTTAATCTCCAATTCGGATTTTCAAATACTTGCAGTTCTCCTATGGTGATTCACCTGTCTTCCCACCCAGCGGTTGCAACTCATGGTGGGCATTTCTTCCCGTAGAAATTTGCAGGAAACTGTGAACGATGACTCCGTCAATTACATTAGCCGAATTCACAGTAGGTATGCTTACATGTAATGCTTCATGGCTATGAAACATCATCCTGACAGCGTTGACACGACACTTGATCAAGTAAGACATTCCCCATCTGCTTTGCCATTTACAACGAGTCGAAGCGGTTGGTATGTACTTGGGTTCTGCAGGTAATGTTTCACTGCATTGATGACTAGGTTGAAAATAAGCCTTTGGTCTGTATACATAGTGTCGAATTGTACACCTGGGTAATTCAAAGGTTCATGGTTTGGTTCCTTCGGACGTGATGAGTCAGAAACCAACTCTGACAGACAGTTTGCTCCTAGATGCTGAGGATATGGCAAACTATCCTCATCCCAGCGATAATCGGCACCAGCATCACCTGTAACAGAAATGTTGACTTGTGTAAAATCGTAATATTCGTATGCCATCACTAATACATAACACAATCGTCCCCACATTTCTAGTTTTTCATTTTAAGCCAGTGACATAACGATCACATGCGATTATGTCATTCACCGATGGATTATCAGGTGATAAGATGACGGAGATATCCCCGTTTGCCCTCCGTCATTCTAAATGAGTTCGAGAATGTTTAACCAGATTGGGATGGTCCCTGGGAATTTCCAGTCTTGGTGATCCATTCTTGTCCTGTCAAAAAACAGATTCTTGGCGACACTCTTTGGGGAATTTCAACCTACAAACTCTACCATGATTTGACAGACAATATTCGGAACCTCTATGGATCATGGTTCTGTTTACCATGAGTAGGTGGGCATCTTTGATGGATTGCTCCCATTCTCTGGCGTCTGTGAAAAGCTTTGGTAGAGGGTTATCCTCATCTTTCCTGGGGTTACCATCGGAATCGGCACTTGTAACAGAAATGTTGACTTTTGTGTAGAATCGTAATGTTCGTCAATGAAGTATGCCCTCATTGATACATAACACAATATCTTTATCTCCACATTTCTAGTTTTTCATTTTAATTCATCATTCACAAAGATCTAGATAATTAATGCATGTAAAATTCTTAGTGTACATGGATGATAAAAATGCAGCTGATGTATGCTTAGAATAAAGCTTAATGGTGTCTACCTGCAGGATGCATTACTGTCGTGGAACGTTCAATTTCCGCCCAATAAGCACGTATATTGGCACACTCTGAGTCCGTTAGTCCATCTTCAATAGAACTATACAGAGGTTGTAGTGTTGACGGTCCTTCCTCCAACACAGACCGTGCCAGTGAATCATTCCCCGACTCCTGACGAATTCAAACCTCTACCAATATGTGTCGATGCCGTAGACTGGCCTCGTCACTGTTTTGAAGTAAGCTTCGTTTCGGAGCTGAAAATAATGTGCCACAAGATGTAAACACTGCTGAAGACATAAATACAATTTGAACCTGCTGTTGAGGTCTACGGTTGTGCCAGTTGTTTTTTTCATTTAAAAGGTTAAAAGTCTCTGAGGTGTTTTAAAGTAAACGTTTGCACTACAACCGGTGACAAAATAGGTTGTCAAACCCTTCTCTTGGTTGATTTGATACTGGATCAGAGCGAGCAACTCTTTGTTTTGCTGCATCTAGTATTGTGACGTACAACACAGACTTGCCCCAAAGTAGATCAGCTTGTCAACTATTGAGAAATCGTTGTTCTTCAATCCCTCTTTGATATCAGCAACAGAAATATGCCGATCCGCCAATTGTTGGTTGATGTAAAATTTGCTCTGTTCAACCGATCGTTTCCTGCAAATCATGTTGTGTATGATAAACTTGACTGTCACATGTTCCCCAAATCGACCAACCTTCTACCAAAGGATGTGATGTGTCCAATTGGACATGGATGCACAGATTCTTGATCTGTTGGCGAAAAATATGCCCGGCTTGTAGTGCTGGAAAAGCAATCGTAAAAAATAAGCGGTGGTCTTCTCTGAAACAGGAAGATTATCTCTGGTTGGCCATGAGATGAATGGAATTACAAGCGTCTAGTCCGTCATTCATAATCCAGCCGTCGTCCATTAGAGAATATCCGCGTCCATAATCCAAAGACCTATTCCATATTCCATATAACAGTATTAGCACCAAATTCAAAAAGACAATCATTGTATACATAAACATAGGTTTGTTTCCTGCAAGAGAGAAGCATCCACCTGTTCTGCCGACTTCTCGCCAATGATTCCTTTCACGACAGTTTTTATCGCCTCTTTTATATTCACACACGGTTCAGGTAGCATGATTCCAGAAGCTTCGATATGGTTTCTCTTTGTCATCGATAACGGGCAGCTGATGTGGAGCCGGGCCTTTGTCACCTCCTACTTTCTTTCCATCGCTTGATGTTGTAGTTTGTGGAACATCAACGGGGCTGTTTTCAGGTAGACTTGCCAGACGCGCTTCGTCAATGAGTATATCTTGAAAAGCGGAGTTGTTTGCCTTCAACCACCTCAACGCATCTTCTACTTTCTTTCGTCGAACATTGAAATATTAGTGAGCCAAGCTGATCGGTTTGACCGATTTTGTTTGCGAACACGTACAACATTTACTTCCTAAGGGAGGCCTGGAAATGTATCTGCTAGTTCGTTGACCTCTTGTGGGAAACAGACACAGTGTCGAGTGAAAGCAACACCACCGTGGTTTTTCAAGTAGATATATTTATACACGGAGAAATGCGCGACATCAATATTTGTTCTGCGACTGTGAGATTGCACAGTTCTGGTGGTAGGGTCCGGGATCCATTTTATTTTGCGCAGATAACTTCTTTATTTTCTGTTTATTCCTGAAACAGCGACAACATACACTTTTGATCTTCCTCATCTTCAATTTCACTTCTAAACAAACTGGACACTCACAAAGCTCATAAATCATCTGGTCTGTTTCAAACTTCTGAATACATTTGTAACTGTTGGTTCTCGAACCATCTCCTTGCAGATGTAGTGTCTGTTTCTTTGTGTTGTGGATTTTCTGTGTGCAGCTTACTCATTGTCTCTGACGTTTTTACATTGTCTGACATATATTTCTGTTTGAAAGTTCAGTACCGTAATTGTTTTGGTTACTAAACTGTTTGTTCACGTCACCATATACCAGTTATAATTCCTAGGACTTCGTTTGGATCCGTTCTGGAGGTCTCACTGACACTCTGCTTGCTATTGATAATTTTTTCTTTTCAAGTTTGCGCTGATGATCCGCTTGATTGACTTGCTTTCCTTCCGATTCTGTTACACACTCCTGTGTTGTAGGCTTTCTCGTGTCTCATCAACAATGAGCACTTGCAAAGGCAAACTTTGCGATGGCCAATGTGGATCAGATGTGATGGACGGAAAAGGAGATATATGCTTGCAGATGCACTCTCTGTTCCAGTCCAGTACAAGCTCGTAATGTTCACCGGATATATTGGCAAGCATAACGTATGTGTGATAGGGTGTACTATCAAACTTCAAAAGTGGATTGAATTGGCACCATGTCAGTTTGTTCCCAAATACACAGTAAACGTAAACTATGCATTGAAACAGGGTTGCCACAGCAAATATTTCAGCCGGAGATGCCCATGATGACCTTTCACCGGTGTGCTTGACCATCTAATGCAAAGATTTACGTTTTTACATCTTTCGTGGATTAGTTAATATCTGTAACACATACTACTTCCGATGATGACGTCATTTGGAAGAGCATGCGAGACTACCACCCAGTGAGCAGACATGCGGGCGATGACGTCACTTCCGGTAATGACGTCACTTTCATCAAGGGTCAAGGCCCAATTGTCAAAGCAGGTGTGTGTGATTGGACAGTAGACAATGTGTTAAAGGTCAACCCAAACGGAATTTTTTTTGGTCTAAAAATCCTTAAAAATCATAGTTCATACTTCACTTTGTATGAAAAAAATATTGAAAAAATTCTAATCTGATCAGAAACACACGTAATATGGGAGCAAAGTGGGCTTTTCCACACTTTCACAGCTGGGTTGATGACGTCACGCAGGGAAGTTGCCTGAGAAAAAACAGCGGATAACATGGAAAGCGAGTGCAATCAGAGCTCCGGTTCAGATGTCGATTCGAGCGATATCAGCTGCTTAGATGGAAATATTTTTCGCCAAGAAGATGAAATAGACATAGAGGAGGATGATGACGGGCAAATTAACAGTTGTTTGCAGACCAACGGCGGAATTCAGCCCTATCAATTTGAGCCGTACGGCTCCGATTCTGACAGTGACAACCACTCTGACAACGTGGAACTCGACGACGACAGGATTCGGAGAGGTCGTTTGTTGAATACAGATTGGTATGCAACTTGACTGGAAACCTTATTATCGTCATCTATAAGACCAAATGTCCATATATTTCAAACTGTATTGAATGTAGAACGATTCTGTGATGTAACGAACGAGCACATCTGTGTTGTTATTGTTGTTACTGACCGAGGCAGCCTTTTCGAAGGGATAAACTCCGGGATTCGGCAGTATGGACAGTAAACTGTTGATAACTCTACTGATATACGTCCGACTTGAATTTTGTTTGTTTTCCCATAATCCCCATGAAATACCAATTTCAGAATTATATAGTTTGATAAAAAAACTTTGGACATTCATGGCGAAAAGTAAGCCGTGGTGAGTGGATCGGCATTCACATTTGCTCAATTTTCGACAAATTACCTCAATTAAATTGAAATCGAATGATATTTCCACAATCTCAAATGTCAAGGGATTATGAAAGTATAATTATCACTTCTGTATCTGCAGCCATTCACTCCAATTGGTGTTTTTTATTTATTTACTTATCAAACGTATATATATTTATGAAAGATCATTTTATTATTATTATTAAATAGTATATAATTTAGATAATTTATTTGCGTGAAGTTTGTGCCAACATTTGGCTAAAAACGCATACATAGAATGAATAAAATTGAACATACAAATACAGACATTAAGACACATTGAAACAAATGGTTAAACGTGTATATATGAAATAGAGACTCATCCAGTCTAACCTGTAGGTGCTCAAGCAACAAATGCCACGCGAGAGCGAGCAGGGCATGTACAGCCGTCCCCCTGCCCGAGGCCTCGCTTGCAGGCTAGGTTCGTTCAGCCGATGTCCGTGATAGATTCTCCTTGTCCGATTTCTTTGCCGTCACATTCTGATTGTTCTTACGTTTGATAGTTGGAATAGCTGTTCTCTTTAGTTTTGGTTTGTACCCGAATTCAACTGCTACGCTGTAGATGTCCTCGAATGATGTCTTTCTGTCAAAATGTGCCGAGCAAATTATACGAGTACTGGCTCGGGCCCTCTTTCCACACTCTCGTGTTGCGTACAAATTTCGTCCAATTTGCAGCGATTTTCTCGTCTTTGGGCCACAAATGAATACTAACACCGTCATCTGTAGTAAAACTGCAACCTCCCACTACACAACGTCGCGGCATATTTAAAAAATGATGCCCCGATACTCCGAAAATCTCCAGAAATCAGCAGCTACATACGACTGTGGTATACGGCTTTAACATAGAGAATACAAGACGGCTTCCCTCCGTGACGTCACAGCTGGAATTGACAGGAGAGCGATTTTCACCTTTCAAACGGCAATATCTCGCCAACCAGACTGCACAAAATTATGAAAAAAATATCATTATTTTCAGAATCGAAAGGACTATTTTTTTATATTTTTGACCTCAGAGTGTTTGGGTTGACCTTTAAGACGTAACGACGGGCGTTAAGGCGTTAAGATAGGGCATTAAGGCGTAATGACGGGTGTTCATGGGCGTCACTGCATTTCGAAGAATTAGTGTCAATTCCATGCGATATCTACATCCATCAGAGCTTCCGAGCTATTTCACCAGGGCGTTGAAGCGTTAACCCTATCTGGCCTGGGTTTTTTGTGGCGTATCCTGGCCTGGGGGCTCAAATGGGCCTCCTTAATATTGTTCTTACCCCTTGAGCTAGGGGGCTGAAACTTACCACACCATACGCTTGGGTCAATCTCTACCAGAAAATGTAAAAAAAAATCCAAGATGGCCGCTTCGACCCCGTCACAGTGACGTCATTTTCAAAAACGGCATTCTTTGGTAGATTTTTTGGTCAGATTTTTCGAATATTTTATTTATGCAATTTCTTCGCAAAACTGAATGATAAATTAGTCAATATTAATGTGATGTGAAATAAAATAGTTTTTGTCCACTTTTCATTGCGGAAAAGCAGAAATTTTGAAGAAATATGACGAAAAAAATCACTTTTCTGGTACCCCAGGTGGTCGCCATCTTGAATTTTCCCATGATCTTCTGCTCGGGGGTCATGCAAATCAGCTCAAAATGACACCGGAATTAACGTCATCACCGAAAGTGCCGTATGCAGGTCCATCCGATTCATCGATCCCTGGTATCCACTGTCGCAGAACTCTCTTTTTACCTTCTACTAACGTACCTTTCCAGTATCACATGAATTCCACATAGAAGCGCACATCGCTAAACAACGACGTTTATCGCAGAAAATTCACCTCACATGTTTTCGTAGGCCGTATATATTAGCATGCTGTTTTTCCATTACTTCCTAGAAAGTAATGCGCGCGTCTTTTAAGCTCGATGTTGTTCTGTATTTACAGCTGTATATAGAAGACATATTAGTATAATCAGATCGAAAAACAGCAGCAGAGAAAACTAAGATAATCAACACTAGTCAAAATGAAGAACTTTTTCTATGATTCCGTCACGGACATTTCCATTGAAGATTATAGGCCTAGGCCTACATGTATAACGAAGATCCGCAAGATTCGGGGGATATTGCACTTTATTTGAAACTTGACAGCAGTAAAAGCGATAATCATGAGGAAGTCTGCTTAAAAAGAACATACTTTTAATAACGAGCACCAAAAAGAACTGTACCGTGCCAGTAGGCGGGAAAGGACCGATTCTTTATAAAAAATAAGGATGGGGCGTGAGGGTGGGGGCGTGATGTGGAAATGATGTCACGGATGACGTCACTTCCGGGTCAAAGTTCACATACGGATCGAAGGTAAATTCCGGTCAAATATCACTTATGGTCACGTGACGACCCAGCAAGTGTTATCTGTCCCTAATAAGACCGTGTGCTTCAGCTATTTTATTGATAGTCCCAATGGGGAACTCGCTTATCAGCCATTCCAATGTGACTTCTGTGACAAAGCTACTCAAATTGGACTTTTATTATTCTACCTCTTCTAAATTTCAGAACAAATCTGAAAGGTTGATAGTTATTTTTTAGACCTTACACAGCTCCTTTGTTTAGCGTAACAGTTTTTCAATTCTAATATATTTTCATGGAAAAAATGAGACAAGAAAAACGTGACTTCCGTGACAGCTACAATCTCAAATTTATTGACTGAGTAAATGTTTCGTTTGTTTCGTAGCCTCCAAGGAGAGATCAACCATTTTGTCCCACACAGTAGACGGAAGACCACATGGAAGTTTAAAGATACTCAAATCAGACAAGGTATCATAGATTAGTGAAATTGTGTTCTTACAGAGCATTGGAACTGGGTGACTTCCGTGCCAATAGAAATGTGACTTCCGTGACGAGTAGCTCCACCAGTACTAAACAGTGTGTAAACATTCTGTTTCTATTAACTCTTTTCATTAAGCCACAAAGCCTAAATCTCAAAACACAAACCAAATCCAAAATACAACTTTATAATCAAAGTTTTCCAAAATGTTATTGGCTGCAGATCCCTCTGCACATGAAAGAAAAATGTCAAATACAGTTTGGTCCAAATTTTGTCGAGTTCATAGCCTACAAGGAGAGATCAACCACTTTGTTTCACACAGTAAAACCATGTGGAAGTTTAAAGATTCTCAAATCAGACAAGATATCATAGATTAGTGAACTTGTGTCCTTAAAGATCATTGAAAGTGTGTGACTTCCGTGGCAAAAAGGTGACTTCCGTGACGAGTACATGTAGCTCCACTACATGTAGTAAAACAGTGTGTAAACTGGGTGGTAGATCTGTTTCCTATAACTATTACCATCAACTCAGAAAGCATAAACCTCAAAACACAAACTTAATCCAAAATACAGCTTTATAATCAAAGTTATCCAAAATGTTATTGGTTGCTGATCCCTCTGCATATGAAAGGGAAATGTCATATGTACGGTATATCGGTCAAAAATCAACAGATGAAGTTTCACTAATTGCTTGTGACTATTTCATACATGAGCAGTGTGACTAACGTCACAGGACCTACGAAGTAGAGTAGGCATTAGGACTCCGACGCGAACTGAACTCTTGGAAATCCCCACCCACAGTTGAAATCCTGCCTATATTAAGATGGGCACTGCCCAAGTCAGAATCGCCAGCGATTTTCATCAAAAATCACCAGAAAGTTTCATCAAAAGTAGGTCAGCTCAGAACTTGTTGGTAACAGTCTCCTAATGCGCCTTCATTACAAAAATAAACAAACGACCGCCGATTTAATTTTACAATTTTTTAACTAAAAGAAACAGATTGAATAATAAAAAGTTCAGTAGATTTCAAGCTTTACGTGTGAAAATAAATTTGCATCACTTTAATGGTTTTCAGTGCCCTTGTCCAGGACCAAAACAACTTTTTGAATCGCATTATTTTCCCAACAATATTACAACAAATTCTTATATATAGTACTATAGTCGAAAGGTAGCATTTATGTAGTTTACGGTAATTCAACTCGAGACCAACACCTTATTTGCACATAATCTGCAAGATAATAATGATTCTATGTCATTCTCCTGAGCATGACCGGTGCAAAGACGAATAAATAGCATCTCTACATCACGTTGTTATCTAGATATATGAGACAACACATATTGGGTATTGGCAATCTGATGAATGTACTATTCCGGTTTTCTTGTTTCACATTATATTCTATGATGGTTGATCGGTGATTTTCTTCATTGATAAACATTAAACCACCTCAGCTTCGTTGTGTGAATCGGAATTACATTGCTGTGACACACCAACACACTCCGTGGCAGTGATTCTGTATCCCCTAATCAAGGAATCAAAATGAATCAAGATTTGAAATGACAAGAAAAATTTAGACATATAACATCATGATCAAAGTTACTTTATCTAGTTAAATTCTACCCAAAGAAAATAAATTAAGACCCTTTAAACATGCCATCAATGCCAGATGTTGAGTTTTATACAGCTGTAGATCAGGGCGCTGGGTGCATATGTCATGTTTCCATACACTTGATGCACACAACAGCGGCAAAAACAACGCCTCCTTGAACAACCTATCTCTATACAGGAAATTCTTAACTCAGAAAATACCATTCTCTTTCAAAAGAAAACAATTTACGCCAGGAAGGCCTTTTTTATTAAGCTAATTTTGTTAGGTAGGGGCCTACTTAGATTCAATAATTGTCACGAAATTTCTTTGATTATATCTTAATTGCAACCATGTTTGTTGACCTCAAACCTGACATGCTTGAGATATGTACATGTATAACACACTTTCATTTGAGAGTCCAGACATTCCACCATTCATGTGAACAAATTGTACTCAACATGGAATAATTAAATTCACACTACCCATTTCTACAGTATCAGTACCATGTTACTATCTATAGCAGTCGAAACCCAGTAAAACTTAAACAATTAAAACCAGTAAAGAAATTTGTCTGTTGAATAACAGAAAATATGGTATGGAGATTTGAATGAGTAAACTATTAAACAACTTACATGATACCAACAAAATGGCCCAACACAAGCTGATAAATTCCTTGGGTGGCTTGCAGGATGGCTTTGTTTCACCCTCAGTAAACTTTATCATTGTTGCTCACAGGCTAATCTGAAGGATGATACCACATCTTTCTTCGTTCTGTTGGGTTATTGCATCAGGCTGACTTAATTGGTTGGTGTAGGATATTTCACCATCAGTGGCAATTTGACCTAAATTTGATTTGGTCTGTGATGAAATGTTTGGATGTGAAATAGGATACAAGTTAAAGGCCACAGTTTACATATATCTATAACAATATACTTACTTGTGTGTATTAAGAATTGCAAGTTGGTAATAGCAGTGTAGATAAATGCACTAACAAATGATGGAAAATTAGCATTTCCTATTTCATTATCCCATCACGTTTTGTACTGTGTTATATACAGTGTATACAGTGAAACATACAGCCAAGGGTTCCCAATGGGCATGACCGTGCACTCGCTGAGCTATCAATAAATAAAAATAAAAATAATTATAAATCAAATTTTCATCAGAATTCGGTCAGCTCAGAACTTGCTGGTAACAATGCCCTAATGCACGTTCATGCCAAAAATAAAGGTTCTAATGTCAATGGTTCTCCTTATTTTGCCGACGAAAGGATTCGGATGGACTGACTGACTCATTACCGGACAATTTGCGATCTGTAGCCTACTTCGTAGGAAAAAACAGATGTGATTTTTGGCATGCTCAAAGCTAGGTTTCTGAATGTCTCAAGAGTGTTTGTGACACCTGTTGTTAACTACGTCAGGCAATTGGCACAGACAATATTCTCATCGGTTGCCAGGAGTGGTCCTCATTAGATCACACTCTCACCAATGCGACCCGGTGTGACGGAAACGGTGGCCCGATGCATCCAGTGTCCGGGGGACACTCGCGTCTAGACGTAAGTGTCCCAAGACACTAAGATCTGGATTTAATTGTCCGTCGGGCATTCAGGTCTGGATTTGGATGTCCTAAGACACTGGCTTCCAGGAGACGGAAGTCCTAGTGTCCGCCCCGATTACTATTTCCTATTTTCCATCCAGTTTACACGTGAACATGTTTACCAGATAGTAGTATGGAAAGGGAGTTACGGCGTTATTGACCTACTTCCGACAGGTGGCGCCAACAGATCATTTCCGCCTGACCTTTGTGAAGTCACTTCCGGTTCCGGTCATGTGACATAAAATGACCTTTAACCCTGCGCATGATTTCCGCTATTGTGCGCATTTCCACTATTGTGCACTTCCGATCACGTGACCGGAACCGGGAGTGACCTCACAAAGGTCAGCCAAAAGTGACCTGTTGACGTCACCGGTTGTAAGTAGGTCAATAACGCCCTAACACCCCCCCCCCCACGCCTCTCTCTGTCTCTCCCTCCTACCCAGGAGGTGAGGACGAAAATGAATTAAAAAAACAAGATAATTTTAACAGAAAATCTTGAAATTTATGCTAAGAAATAGCGAGGTAAGACTGCATCACCCCTAAGGGCTTTTCCTCGTGCTTGTGGGTCTCTTTGCTTGTCCAGTGGGAGCTTGTTCACTACAATGAAGAATACAACATATTGGCGAGCATACGTTACAATAAGTCAACAGGAGAAATAACACGTTCTTCTGTTTTCACGAATGCAAGTCGCGATACGTAATTATTCTATAACGGTGTGGAAGCTGCTACTTGTATTCTTTTAACGGCATATTCCGTGGGTATCCAAAGACGGGGTCAAATTTGCATGTTTTCTATATATCTTGGACTATTTTATGCAAACAATTCCTTGTTTAACCCTACCAGGCCTGAGAGAGGGGCATTCGTCACCCCCCACCCCCGCAAACTTTCAGCGCAATCTCCGGAACGACAAAAATTGAGAGCTCACACTCACACTATGTAGTTTATCATATTTGGGTCATTTGGAGCCTATTTGCATAACCTCGAGAGCAGAGGATCACGGGTAAAATCACGGGTAATTTATCATGCATGTTTTCTGGAAAAATTCCATGAATAAAATTATCGCAAAATTTGATAAAAAAATCGACCAAGAAAGGTATTTTTTGAAAATGACGTCACTGTGACGTCATCAAAGCGACCATCTTGATTTTTTTTTTACATATTATTGTACAGGTTGATGGAAAGATATAGTGTGGTAAGTTTCAGTCCCTTTACCTCTAGGGATAAGAAAAATAGTTAGGGGAGGGGCAAATTCGTCCCCCCCCCTGACCCAGGCCTGGACAGGTCCTAACCATCCCAGGTCAGATAAGGTTAACACAGAATTTCTTCAGATTTCTCGCATTCTTAATAACGGCGGAAACCTTTAAACCGCGAAGTAAAGCTAGCAACCGCAGTGTAAAGGTTACTTCGCGGTTTAAAGGTTTACTCATTCATTTATTCATTCATTTATTCACCAAGATAAATTAATTGTACAATTTATAGTTGTAAAAGGCAGTTGGCGGGAATAAAACCCCAGAGGGCTTGTTCTATCCCTGTAGTAAACAATTAGATTATATATACGAATATAAGTTAAAGAAGCTGGTGAATATTGATATGAATGTAAGCGCTGAGAAAATTATATAAATAAAATCAAACACGTATCCTCGGACAATCAGCAAACTCGATGGCTTAAAGATTTACTCTGCGGTTTAAACGGTGTAAACGTTTCCAAGAGTTTTGTTTGGTTTTTGTTGGAAAAAAAACAATAAAGTCATTTATGACGACGTTACTAGAAATGACAAAAATGTAAAGAAAACATGTGATAAACTAAAATCTGTTTGTAGAAAATAGGCGAAAATCAAGAACATCCCCAATAAATGCAGAAAATGTAATAATAAAAAAAATAAAAAAAATAAAAACATATCTTGGATGGAATAGGCAAATATACCCGGTAAATATACACCATTAGTTTGCGAACGCCTTAGGTTGAACTACCGGTAATGTATACATATTAACCATATATGAAGTATACAAAATATATCAATTGTGGGTCACAAGGACTCACTTCTCTCATTTCTATGTAAATGGGTTATACCAAAAAAGAAAAGTATCTCGCTCAAACAATCGAAGATAAAACTCATAATAAATATATTCACTTTCAATGATCAAAACAACGGAATTTTGTTGACATACTGCTACCTGATAATTCCTTTGAGCAGCTCGACGTATGGAACGTTTCTCCTGCTGAATTTTCCCGGCATCGTACTTGTCCATATTGTTGGCCAAATATCGCAGACTATCGGCAGGAGCTAAGGATGACATAGGTCTGATTGTGGATAGGTATATGTGGATGTCAGCTTTTATACAACCTCTTCAGGTATACAGAAAAAAAAATCTTTAAGAATTTAAGGAATATTCCCCGACTGTTACACCAGCGGAATATTCTAAGGAATATTCCTTACCATGTTAAGGAATTTCCTTAAAAACTGATAAAAACTTTCCATTCACCTGGGTGAAAAGGTTTTCACCTGGGTGGAAACGTTTTAACCGGGGTGAGAAGATGTTCACCTGGGTGAAAACAGGATTTCACCTGGGTTAAAACAGGATTCCACCAGGGTGATAACGTTTGCGACCAGGTGAAAACCTTTTCACCCCGGTGAAACCTAACCTTTTCACCCCGTTGAAAACGTTTGCACCTTGGTGGAAACTGAGGAGGAGTGAAAGACCCCTTCCCCCTCCCCCCCCCCCGGCCCACCCAAACTGAAAAAAATATATATACAAAACTAAATTAATAGCATGTCGTATATGGGCCACCGTAAAGATGTATATTGAATTAAATACATAACATTATTTTTTTTCTAAAAAATATATATATATTTAACAAAGATGCGACGGTATAACTTTACAAGACGTACTAAAGCTGTACATGAGAAATGCAGAAAACCAAACATTTTCATACTGACCCCGACTAGGATTGAACCCACAATCTTACCTTCTGCTGTACTGTCCACCGTCTATGCCTTTACCCACTGCACCACCGATTTGCTGGCCGAACCTCTGTTCAGAATTTCTAGTCTTTACTATTCCTTTAGCTTCATATATAGGTCAACCGGACTCTGTGGAATGCCGGACTCTGAGGACTTCCATAGCTGGGGAAGCGCCCATAGTCCGCCAGATGCCATGGTCCGGGCCCTATATATATGAGAAGGGACATTCCTGTCTAGATTTCAGTGACCCGGACACCAACGATACCAGGACCCTGGTTTCTACTGATAGGGGGACAACTGTTTCCGAGGGAGGACTTTAGTATCTGGATCTGGGTGCCCGAATCCAGATACCATAGTCCCCGGACCCTCATATCTGGCGGACCACGGTTGCTTCCACACCGGGTTCGATTCCGCATGGCCTCGACTCGGTCGTATGTGAGATTGGGTTTCTGGTCCCAGGCCGTGCTCGTGGGTTTCCCTCCGGGTACTCCGGCTATCCTCCCACACCGCAAAACCAGATGTATGATTGTGAGAAATGTTTCTGTGTATGAATGTGCTCGGCCCAGTGGAAGATTGGCTTATAGCCAAACTGGCTACCGAGGGTAAAAGAAAGATTATTTTTTTGATGACCAGTTGTACAAGTTGCTGATACCAATTCTGTTCAGGAAGGTTAGATAACTTTGTCTAAAATGGATCTTTGAAGATCCCTCTCATCTATCTACTGTGCCTAGCAGCCAAAGAACAATAGATTCAATAAAACAATTTGAGATGAGTTCATAAATAGTCATATACAGTGGACTATGCCCAACCCTCACTTGGTTATATTTTCCCCCTCCACCTCATCTGCCTTTCTGCAGATGTGGGTGGCATTCTAGCTGGTAAACTATGTGGAGGGAGATGTTAGAAAAAATCTCTGTTTAACAAGAGTGATCCAACATAAATGCAAAATAATGCACAGCTGAATACAAGGTTATGTGTTACATTTATGGCGTGACTTCCATGACAAATCAGCGTGACTTCCGTGACAGACTTTGATGTTGATTTACCCACCACAATAAAGAGCTTAGTTTTATGTGAATCCATTCTCAGTTAATTTAATTATAGGAGATTTACAAACACAGAGGATTTTTTTTTAACTAGATATTTCCTAGGAAATAAAAACAAAATAGTTACTTTCGTGACTTGCGTGACGTCAGAATGAGGTTGAATACATCTTCTCAGCTCAAGATACTGTGAGCAACTGCCAAGCCAAATGCACTCTGCTGCAAAATTGTTACCAGTGGGCTAAATTTAACTGCCCATTCCAGCCTGGCCTGATCAGATTATGCATGGAAAATTCCAGTCTAAAAAAAACCACTACAGTAGGTACCTTGGAGAGCATTCCGAAGGGTGTGACTTCCCCGATCATGGGGATAGTATTGAAGTGGCCTATCCTTGGGACGTTTCACATTTATTAGCCTCAGACATATATCTTTGTAAAAAGTTGCAGTTTTCAACACCTGGTGATTGTTCAAAAACTGAGTTAGATGTGTAGGTGAGCTTGGAATGGCTGTTATGTACATTTGAGGTATGGGATGTGAGCACCTTGTTCTCTCTCTCTCTCATGCTGTAGAAAACGATGGCTGGCGTCTTGTGGCAATGGGTGACGTCTGTTGAAAAGTTCTTTCTGTGCAAGCGTAGTGAATAAGCAGATCTGGGATGGACGTTTTGGGGTAGAGATGGTCCAATATTGGTCCAAATGGGTCGTGTGAAGTGTTATAATGAAGTACTCGTGGTGTAGAGTCAGACTGGAGTAATATGCGCCTGTACGCTCTGGGAGTAGTACAGAAAGGGGAGTTTAGGAGGTGCAAAGGAGCGCGTTTGGGGAGATGGGGCCATGTTCGGTCTGCGTATGTGTGTAGGTGTGAGCAGGAGGAGGAGGAGGAGGAGGAGGAGGAAGAGAAGGAGGAGTAGAAGGAGGAGGAGGAATGGGGTTCAGTGAGGAGTCAGGGAGTGAGTGGTTATATAAAATCGTTTGTAAACCATTAGCATTAGGCTATATCCAAACAGGGATGGTATCCTATTGAATCTCTTTTCGGGTAGAGCCAGACTGGTGGTGATACGCGTGCGCATGCGCTCTGAGGAGTAGTAAAGAAAGGAGAGTTTTGGAGGCGCTGACTGTGCCCAAGGCACGTCAATGTTATATGCAAAGCAATATTTGCAGAGAGAGAAGGGGAATTCCACGCAACACCTTAACGCCTATCTTAACGCTAAACATCTTATCTTAACGACTTAACACCCTAGCGTCACGCCTGAATGCCATGATGCAGACAGATGAAAGAAAGAAACTTGTTCACAAGTTTTCATATAGTATATTCGCCCCAATTTTACATCATACCCAAACTGGGGGAGCCGCGTTGGGTATGTTTATAATTGAAGTATGCTCTTGTCCAATCAGAAGTCGTCCTTTGAGAAAGTTCAGCCTCCGGCCATGTTCGCTCTGATCCGTTTGTTCTAATCATCGTCGGGCGGCAACATGTCCTGGAACAGCTGTTTGCGCATTTTGATCGCATTTTGCAAGGCCTCGGTGGGTGGTAGCCCAATGACCTCTTCTAATTGACTCTTGGTTTTCATGATGGGCATGTGCGTGGGGTCGTCTTTCATTTCAAGCGGTAGCAGGCTATACTGTTCATAGATCGCCATGGTTGTTTTCCTGATGTTGGGGCTCATTTGAGTGTACGCCTGTTGTAAGTTATCCTGTCCGGCGTCTTCGATTGCCTCAGCAGGAGTATGAGTGGCTTCGTGCACAATACGATCCCAGTAGGTAGGTTCTTCCCCACTTCCCAGGGACGTAGCCTGACTATCTGAGGTGAAGCTCGCAATATCAGTAGATAGACTCTCAACAGTCTCTGTTTCGCTATCAGACGCTGGACTCTCAGCAGTCTCACTATCAGCATCTGCCTCAGTGGGCTCCTGGGTGTCTTCAATTCCAGGTATATTCTTTTGATGTCACATCAAATCGTAATGTCCGGAGAACGAGCGTTCGCACTCAGGACAAGTATGAACCATGTTGACGGCTGAACGTCGACTGTGCGGGTCTTTGGGGTACGCTTGATTTTATGGACAGTAACGCCCGCCAACGCCTAACTTAACGCTTCAACGCCTTGGTGAAATAGCCCAGAAGCTTTGATGGGTCTAGATATCCCATGGAATTGACAAAAATTCATCGAAATGCAGTGACGCCCGACAACGCCCGTTGCTATGCCTCAACGCCCGTCTCCACAACTCAAGACCTTATCTTAACGCCTTAACGCATTGTCGATAATCAATGGACGGACATCACCGGGCGTTGACGAGTGTCACCAGGGCGTTGAAGAGTGACGAGTGTCAACGCCATGTTGGGGGCTGAAGAAGATAATTTCCCCTCTCCAGTTGCGTCTCCATAAAGGTTTGAAATGCTTCATGCAGGGTAAGCAGATTATGGGCACGGGTAGTTGTGTTGGTATCCTCAGTGGGTAGTACCTGTTTCTTATGCAACAGAAGACATACCCGAGTCATCCGTTGGATGTAATCTATGAGCCTGACAATATGACAACGCATACGTTGGTGCTGAGCGGCCTCGGTGGTCCCACCTTGAGCTGTATCAATAATAGCACCGATTTGAACGTCGGCTTGATGTAACGCTTCGGCTGTAATATCCTCGTTGTCGGGTTCAAAGTTTACATCAGGCAACGTGGACGCTGTAGTGCTCATGGTGAAATAAGGAAGATGGAGTCGTGTGGGCTATTTATTGTGAGACGCTTTTCGTCTTACTGGTGCGTTCAAACAGATGTTTCTTTTGAGTCATCGCTCTCAGATAGGCCGCTGGCTAACTCATGCCCGGGGTTTCAACATCGACGCTGTTCTTTCGATTTCCGTATGGACCGGGCCGTTGTCCAGCAATTTCATATGGGTCACGAGGTCGACATACTGCTGACCTAATGCCCTTCGTAATCTGGGTACCAATGTGTTTTGGGCTAAAGTTGCGGCTTCCTCTTTCGAATACACTTTGTGGTGAAACTTGTTTTCTGTGGCCCCCAACGTCTGGCCCACCTCGGCGTCCATGCTTTATGTGAACAAATCCTTCCCTAGCCTTGTGTTCCCGTTGTGTTCAATCTCTTGTACGGGTTTAGGCTGGTCCTTCACGGTTGGGTGATATTCGGGGACTCATGATATGAAGTGGGCCCGCTGTATGGTGGCGGGTTGCCGCTGCTGGACGGGCACTGACAGGTGTGGACTCGGTGGATGGCATGAAGGTCGCTGGCACTGACGTTGTGGTGACTCCTCGCCGGGTAACAGGTGGGTCGTCAATCGACGATCTCCGAGGGTATGAGCGTTTAAGTCTACGAACAGGTAGCCGTAAGAATGACTCGTCGCGGTTTGAAACGCCTGCATGGAATGGTAGATGTTCTGAGAATAAATTCGACTAACAAACACACAGATTTGCGCTCTGTCGATGAGATTGTAGAACAACACGAAGTATTGGTAGTTCAAGGCAATATCTCTGGACGCCTTCCGTTGAGGAAAGAGATTCTGGGTTAAATAGATGACGGACAGATTCCGATGATGAGATCCTTTAGTAAACAATTCGGCGATGTGAGAATTGTCCTTGGCCACACCCATCAGATCATCTAGGATTACCACGCTGGTTTGCTCGGGGTCGAAGTAGTAGGCATGACCACTATAGCGAGGAATGCCTGGGACGAAGCTCACATTCTGTAACCTTGTAGTTTCGTAGGCGGGTTTCCACTAGCTGGAGCACCAGACTAGTGAACTGAGGGAACTGAGGGGCCCTTCCTTTAAGAATTTGATCACCCAGCACGTCTCGCCACATCGCGTCGGGCCGCTGACCGTTATGGTATAGGGATGCTCCAATACTCTCGTCTGTAACGTAGGTGTTGATCGTTCTTCGCGCGTATGTTGAACTTGCGCGTTATTTGGGCTCCGTTTTGTGAGATGGTTTCGTTCTATACGATTTTTATGTATGGAAAGCAAATGTCTACGTAGATTAAAGGTGAAATGCAAAGGTTTTTAGATTCTCATTTTTATACTTTATATTGGTTGAACAATGATAGACCGATATTTCTATCTACTTTGCTTCGTTTATTGTGAAGTAGTTTGTCTGTTAGAAACTTTTAACTAGTTGGTGCCCGAAGCCCAGCTGAATTCTGATTTGCAAACCGTCATCGCTTATCTTTCCTTGATTGTGACGTCACATCAGACCAGCCTCCCGAAGGCTCAACGTTACAAGTATTGACGTGCAGCCAGGCGGTCTGATGTGACGTCACAAACCAGCGTCAAACAAGGGCAGATAAGCGATGTGGATTTCATTTCTAAAACTGGCGAGATTTGAGATACCAATTTTGAAGCACTTTTCTAAAGTTACTAGGAAACAAAATACTTCAAATAAAACCAAACAAAGTAAATAGACTGATAGTTACAACATTAGCTCACCCATGGATAGCATAAAAAGAGAAATATAAAAACCTTTACATTTCACGGTTGAAAATGACTTCGAACAAAAGTGGCATGCGTAAACCATGGCTCTCGTCTCGACGGACACCCGGTGTTTAATGAAGCTTTTACAGATGTATGTTGTGTTTATATCCAAGAGCTCGGAGCTCGGGGATGGGACAGTTGGGAGCTCGGAACCCGGGGATGGGGCAGTTGGGAGCTGGGAGCTGGGAGCTCGGGAGGCTTTCGGAGCTCGAAGCTTCGGGATGGGACAGCTGGGAGCTCGGAGCTCGTGTCGCTTGAAATGAAGGGCGACCCAACGCACAGGTCCATCATGAAGACCTAGCCCTGCAAAATGCGATCAAAATGCACAAACAGCTGTTCCAGGACATGTTGCTGGTACAGTATCCTGGCCTGCCCGACGACGATTAGAACAAACGGATCAGAGCGAACATGGCCCAAGATTGACTTTCTCAAGGGACGTCTTCTGATTGGACAAGAGTATACTTGAATTGTAAACATACCAAACGCGGATCCCCCGGCTTGGGTATTATGTAACATTGGGGAGAATAAACTATATGAAAACTTGTGAATGAGTTGATCTTTCTTTCGTCTGTCTGTATCATGGCGTCAAGGCGTTATGCTAGAGCGTTAAGATAAGGCATTAACCCTACCTTGCCTGGGGCTTTATAGTTTATCATATTGGGGTCATTTTGAGCCCATTTGCATAACCCCCTGAGCACAGGATCATGGACAAATTCAAGATGGCGGCCACGTGGGGTACCAGAAAAGTGATGTTTTTGTCACATTTCTTCAAAATTTCTGCTTTTCCGCGATGAAAAGTGGGCAAAAACTATTTTATTTCACATCACATTAAATATTCACTAATTTACCATGCAGTTTTTGCGGAGAAATTGCATAAATAAAAAATTCCGAAAATCCGACCGAAAAATCGACCAAAAAATACATTTTCTGGTAGAGCTTGACCCAAGGGTATAGTGTGGTAAGTTTCAGCCCCCTAGCTCAAGGGACAAGAAAAATAATTAGGGGGGGGGGGCATTTCGCCCCCCAGGCCTGGACAGGTCCCAAAAAGCCCAGGCCAGATAGGGTTAAGATAGGCGTAAATGCGTTGTGTGGGATTCCCCTTCTCTCGCTGCAAGTATTGCTATGCATTTAACCTTGAAATGCATTGAGCATAGTCAGCACCTCCGAAACTTTCTTTCTCTACTACTCCTCAGAGCGCATGCGCACGCGTATCACCGCCAGTCTGGCTCTACTCGGTAAGAGCTTCAATAGGATACCATCCATGTTTGGATACAACATGATGCTATGGTTTACGAACGAGTTTATTTGACCATTCACTCACTCATTCACTCACTCACTCACTCACACACTCAACAACCACATTCCTCCTCCACACAAGGTGCCACACCACATACGCTGAAGTAACTCTACCAGGTAGCCAGATCGAACCATCTCCCCAAACGCCTTCCGAAATTCCCCTTTCCCTACTACTCCCAGAGTGCGCAGGCGCGTGTCAATCCAGTCTGACTCTACTCCACGAGTGCTTCACTATGACACCTCACACCACCCATTTGAATAAAAAGATTGGGCCATCTCTACCCCCAAAACGTCCATTCCAGATCTGCCTATTCACTACGTGCGCAGTCAGAACTTTTCAACAATTCTACAGCGTGAAACAGAGATAACAAGGTGCCACACCCCATACCACAAAGGTCCATGAGTGAGATCCCCTTTGGAACTAACATTGAAAAATAACTGAACCATACGGTCTTATATAGGAGCAGATTACCCATGTGGCCGGCACGTGATCGGAAATGACCTTTGACCCGAAAGTGACATTTGACCCGGATGTGAAGTTTGACCCGGAAGTGATGTCACCGAATGTGACATCATCTGTGACGTCATCGCCACAACCCTCACGCCCCACCTTCATTTTTGTAAGGAATCCGTCCTTTCCCTACTACTCGTACCTTCCAAACCGTGGAATCGCGATCGCGCTATTGGTACCAGACCACTATTAAAAATAGTGCCGATCCGTTAACCCCCTTTAGGCAACCTCTGCCAGAGAGGTGAATTGTTTTCAATATTATTTCCAGTCTCTGTTGCGAGGAATAATTGAATTACAAGCGTCTAGTCCGTCATTCATAATCCAGCCGTCGTCCATTAGAGAATATCCGCGTCCATAATCCAAAGACCTATTCCATTTCCATATAACAGTAATAGCACCAAATTCAAAAAGACAAAAGTATACATAAACATAGGCTTGTTTCCTGCAAGAGAAAAGCGGTCAACAGTTTTCAATGATGCCGGCAAGACATCATGATGTTCCAAAATATTAAATCCGTATCGCTGATCAGTATTCTTAATCCATAATATTCGTTATAGAGTCGTCATCTAAAAATGATGTACCTCAGTCACGCTTTGATTGTGACTGTTCATATGAGTACCATGAGGATGTTGAAGTACATGGGCTCATACGGCCCCTACCCCGGGTTAAGCGGAATTAGACACATGTTACGAAACGTAGCCCCATAGGTCTTGCACGCTACGTTCGTATTTTGCTATCAGCATGCGATATGTATCGCCAAATTTGAGAAACTTTGAGTGGAGGCGCTTGGTGGAATAGCCCTGTTTTATAAGTTTCTGCAACAATGTTTTGTGACGTTGATTAAAATCATCACATTTAACACAGGATCTAGCAAATGCTACTAAGCGAGATATGTATACGCCATATGCAGGCCCCACTGGAATATTACTATTCAGAAAGGGATAGTTTACGATGTCGAAATTGTAATCATCTCTTTTGTCATAAAGTCGACGAGAGAGAATGCCCGCTTCATTTTTATAGAGGTAGAGATCTAAATAAGATGTGCCTGTAGGGCTATCTGTAGTTTCCTTCAAATCCAGTGATGGTGGATATATATCCTTCACTGCGTCATTTATATAGCGATTATCCACAGCGAGGAGATCGTCTATATAGCGTTTGGTGAATGAGAAGGAACGGGCTTTGAATGGATCGGTTTTTGAAAGCGCCTGCATATAGTCATATTCATAAGAGAACAGATACAGGTCAGCCAACAGGGGTGCACAATTAGTACCCATTGGAATACCTATATGCTGCTGATATATTGTGTTGCCAAATTTCACATAGATATTTTTAATGAGAAATTCAAGCAACTCTATAAACAAAGAAACATCCCATGAATGATATCTCTTGTATGTAGTCGAGCTAAAGAATGCTTTATGGCTTCCGACATTAATATATCTACGATCAGTTTTCTTGAACACAGATACTATTAATGAACTTATACGGTCAATAAGGTCCTGATGAGGGATTGTAGTATAGAGAGTCGAGAAATCCCATGTGGATACATGTCTGTACGGTATGTGACCTTTAGCATCAAGTTCTTCCGTAAGACATTTTGAGTTTTTCAATATCCACATACATTCAACGCCAGAGTTCTTGAAAATAGTGGCGCAATACCTTTCCCAAAATGCTTTTACCTCCTGAAGGGCCCTCGTCAATAGGGTTGAAAGAAGCTTGGTGGTGCAGCTACTAGAACCAGCTATGAATCTAGCTTTGTATGGTGATTTATGCATTTTGGGAGTCCAGTATATTTTTGGTATGTCGCTATGATTGGTTGGAAGACAAATACCTCTTTCCCTGAGAAACTTTTTGTGATTGTTAAATAAATCTTCCAGAGTAAATGCAGTTTGGGAGTAAGTAGATGTATTTGATGAAGATATGTCTACACTCAATTCTTTAACCAGCACCTGGTAATAGTAATATTTACATATGAATATTATATTATTCGGGGCTTTGTCTGCTGGGACTATGACGAATTTACTCTGGAGATTTGCTAGAACTTCTTGCGAATTGCGGTTTCTCAGTACTTGTTTTGGTAGGGGAAGAGAACTTCTGTCAATATGGCGGATTGTTTCAACGACCTTGCTCTTGGTGAGGTCCAGCCAATCAGCGAGTACTGTAGGTTCAACTTTTTCTCGCTTAGACCAATCAATAACGTACTGTTCTAATGCAGACAGGACTATCTTCTGGTCCGCCTTCAGATTTATTCTTCTTGGCTCTCTATATTTAGGTCCTTTCATCAGGAGTAATTTCAGATCCTTATCACTCACCACATCAAGGTCACCAGTCACAATATGTTTGCATGGTGTATAGATAAAGTTCGACAATTCACAATCACAACTATAGCCTCCTGACGTGTATAAGTTCCAGTCAAACTCCTTGACAGCATTGGAGTAATTGAATATTTTGGTGGCTATAGATTTAGTATACTTATATGAAATGCAAGGAGGTTCTGTGAACTTGAAATAGTTTGGTACAGCGTTGCGTACCTCTGGATCATTCAGGATTCGAGGTAAATTAATGATGTCCAGTCCTTTATCTAAGTAGTTGAGTTTCAAGAAAAGTCGATCTTGAGATGTTTCGATTATGTTCACTGGACGATACAACCGAAAATACGCTATATCTTGACATACTTTACTGATTTTTGATGGTATTATATTTCCTGAAGACGCAGATTGCTGTATATCTCTGGCTATTTGATTTAAAGCTCTCAGAGGTAACGCATACAGAACTGTACGTAAGCTATGTATACTATTGGGTGCGTTAGTTAAACCCACTAAGTAATTTAAAGTGATATGATCGTGAATCATCGAACTATTAAACTTTCGCCAACCATGGCTGCGTTGTCTCCGTTGATGGGGTTTAAATAGTTGGGTAATGTTGGATATATTTGAACGGCGGTTTGTAGCATTGCCGAACCCACTGACATTATCATTTAAACCAAACGGAAACACTGACCCAAGTTCTAGCATCCAGAATAATTCCCGCTCTCGGATTTTTCTCTCAAATCCAAAGGGGGAATCCTTAGTAGATGGATAGACGACGTCTATGATCTGAATACTAAAGTTATCCCAGCCATGGTCGGGTCCAGAAAAATGTCTACCTATAAGCAATTGCTTTTTCCTAACGGATTTTCTGTGACCGTTCACCCTAAGATGGAGTCTTTGGGTGGTCTTGCCAACATACTGTTGACCTCGGCGGCGGCGGCGTCTGATCGCAACCCTGCTGCGACCCGGACATACATTCGGTTCGGCGGTAATCACCAACCATTTCGGCAGTTCCACAACTCGTATTCAGCTCTGTGGCGTCGTTTTCAGTATCCGGTCGTCGTATCCTAGGAGAGCGTCCACTGTCAGATCTCCGACTATCATCCTCTGTGTTCGTGTGGTACCGTCTATAGTGATTTTAAAATCAGCTTCACCTATCAGGGGCATCAGCGTACCGTCAGCCATTCGAATACTAGCATAAGACGGGCTCCTCAGGGCTGGTTTGAGCCGCGGACTCAGCTGCTGGTATACTTTCTCGCTCAGGAGGGAAATCGACGCCCCCGTATCAACACAACACCACATCTTCACTGGCCCGATCTTGGCAGGTAAATAAAGTCCAGCTTCCCCGGAAGTATTAACTTTGGGAGGATTCTTGGGCGATCTCGGCGGTTTAGAGTCATCTGTTCTTGACACATCTGGACAGTCCGCCCGGTAATGACCCTTTCTGCCGCACGACCAGCAAGCATTACTTCGTTCCCGATTCCCATACGTCCGTTGTTGACCTCTGGTGTATCTTTGTGGTCGTCGCCGTGGTTGAGGTTGAGACTTTCGCATTATTTCTTCCATCAATTCTTTGATCTGTTTTCTCAGGCGAGCTTCAGATTCCTCGTCATCCTCGGAGGTTGCAGCTATTCCCTCATCTTTACTAGGAACCGTGGACTTCGCGGTTGCCCAAGTCTTACGGCATTGCGAGGACTTGAATGCTTCTACTTCTACAGCAGAGTGTACAGCTGCATCTAAGGTCTTCGGCCGCATCTGCCATACAAGAAATCTAAGCTCGTCCCCAATAGCCTCCAAAAACTGATCCTTTGCCAAGGTATCCTGTACGTCCTCTCCGGCATCGGGATAAGCCTGTTGTGCGAGCCGAAATAAGGTATGGGCTAGGCCCGGAAGATCTTCTGACTTCTCTCGGTATCTGGCTTTCAACTGCGTTTTATACAAATCCAATTGATTCGGCGGAGCAAAACGCTTCTCCAAGGCATCCCTCAATCGTCCATAGTCAGCGCTCCCTGGTTCTGATTTCAAGCTGGCTAAAAGCTGCTGGGCAGATCCTCGGAGGGCGACGGCCAGATATTGACCCCGTTGTGAGTATGTCCATCGGTTGATAGCAGCACAGTGGTCGAAATGGGAGAGATAATCCCGTAATGGCGTTGTGCCATCATAGGTAGCTGCCTTTGCCGCCGTCAACATCGGTCGCCTCGCCTCAACCGCAGGGGTCGATGTTTGTAATGGCTGCCTCCAGCTCATGGGCTCATCTCGTCCTCTCCTCGGCGGCGGCGGCGTCTGATCGCAACCCTGCTGCGACCCGGACATACATTCGGTTCGGCGGTAATCACCAACCATTTCGGCAGTTCCACAACTCGTATTCAGCTCTGTGGCGTCGTTTTCAGTATCCGGTCGTCTGATTGACTCTCTTTCCCGCATCTGGCTGTCGGTGATTTTGGACATCTGGCTCGTTAGCATCGATACACTCGACTGGAACGTCCTGGCCATAGACCCGATGGTTTGTCGTAGCTCGGCAATCTCTTCCATCATCTGTACGGTCGAATCGTCGTCACGGTGTTCGTATCGGTCCCCGAGACCGTGGTTATCAGAACCAGAGTCTTTAGGGGCTCGATAACTCCCATTCAGGCTGGATAACATCTCACGCGAAGGAATCGGCGTCAGGTCAGACGGAGGAGCTAATAGCACCGTGCCTAGCTCTACTGTAGATAGGTCCAGCAAATCTACTCTCTTCGGCGCCTCAGTCGCTGAACGCCCGGTCCCCACTCCTCGTCGTGACTCCTCTCGGTCCCTCGGAGTTGGCGTTGTGGACAGCCGCCGCTGGCTTCTCGTCCTCCCTGATTGTGTGTCGCTGTACGCTGGACGTAGTTCGGCGCCGACATCTCCAATAGTCATCATGCTTGGTTTCATTGTTTCTTCCCAGCGTGGTCCCTTCTCCATCGGCTTCCCGGTGTTGGCCATCCCACCGCTGCCACCAGTTGTGCCGTTCGAGCGGTCAGAAAACGTCTATCTTTGCCTGGTCTCAGGCCCCTGTGACAAATTGTCAGGCTGATGTGAACGCAGTCTCGTATGACTGGAATTGGCCAACGAGGAAGGTCCGATTCAACCTGTCATCTTGTCTGGATCGAGGAGGTAGGATGGGGGGACCTGTAGAAACAACCAAGGCAATAATAAAGTAATAATATTGTATTCTGCAATGTACACAGCTCTGTACGCGCACAATACCTGTAATAAAGATCCCTACTCTAGAGGTAGTTATCGTTAAGTGTTATCTTTATCTTAAAGAGAAAGACTAATAATATGCAGTATATACATGAGACCCTATCTATGACGCGTCACGGCCCAGTCTCGTCCAGACTGGCTCTCGTCGTGGTATGGTACGGCGTCTCTGGTTCCTCTCCGGTCGTAGGCGTAGCCCCGGACTGTATGGAACATCTACCGTGTCTAAGGTTACACGGCCCAGTTCATCTAAGCGTTATTAGTCGTCTCTGGAATCCTCTCCGTATCACTGCCTCTCCTGGCAGTAGCCCTTCGGCGGCGTCGGTCCGTACAGCACACCACAGCGTCTTCGGCGGCAGCCCCTTACGTCTCGGCAGACCTCACGTCTTCGGCGACCCGAATTCGGCGGCCCGAATTCGGCGACCCGTCTTCGGCTCGGCAGACTTCACGTCTTCGGCTCGGCCCGAATTCGGCGACCCGTCTTCGGCTCGGCAGACTTCACGTCTTCGGCTCGGCCCGATTTCGGCGACCCGTCTTCGGCGACCTGACTTCGGCCCTCACGGCGTTGACCCAAGGACGAGTTAATAGGCTCAGATTGTCTGCATATATATGTGGTAATAATGCCCTGGTCTCGGGGGCGTATTATTACCTTACAGTGTAATGTCAATTAATATCAATGATTTGTAATAGAATTCAGAGTCTTGCGGCAAAGCATAATTCGAGCCCTGCGACAGTGTAAATATGTACAGTGGATGTAAGCTTGTGTTATCAGTTACTCCTAGCCGAGACCTGTAGGTAACTGGTGTAGGTGACTGTGATTAGATCTATTCCGTCCCTAAGGCCGACGATCTTGTATGTAAGCAAGTATGTGTTATTGATCGCATCTAGCCGAAGCCTGTATACGACCCGTGGGGGTAAGGTGAGTGAGTGAATTAGACGTACGCAATTCTCGGTCGTAACCTCGAACGCTAGTCTGTGTTGAAGTGCGAGCTAGTGTGAGTTGTATGTGCAGATCTCGTCCCGAAGGCCGATGATCTGGTGTCTGTGTGTGAGTAAGTATTTGTAATCATGTAAAATACATAGCCAACGCTAGCGGTGATAATTTGCTATTAACCGAGGACTGCGGCAAAGTACTTCGGCCCGGTGCTCAGGTAGAGGACTACACTGAACCTGTTCCTATGTACGAATACCACTGGCTAATAAGCAGTTAATCACCTATTGCCGAAGCAAAACGTTAGCCGCGGACAAAATACCAGACTTTAATGTTTAATACATACTGAATGGCATTTGTATGAAAATAGGCTGCAGGTGTGGGATATTTGGTGCTCTGTATTTCCCGTAGATATCGTTCGCACGGTACAGTTAGAAGTTAGACTTTAATGCGTCATGCATGCTGAATAACAACTACTGTAGACGTGCGAACCACTGTGGACTTTTCGTCCTCAGATACTGTGCGTGTTAGTATCTATTATTCCTAGGCTATGGCTCGGCTCTCGGCTTTCCAACCCAGTTCGGTGCTATTTCGGCAATAAATCGGCACTTTCGGCCCTTTCGGCGCATTTGCGGCGATCCTGTCTCTGTGCTCTCCCGCACGATACTTACTGGCCGAATGTCTATGACAGAATGCCGAACGTCCATTCTCTACGTCTTATATAGGCTCTGGCTCCCAGAATCCCTTGCGCGCCCAAACATGGCAGCCCCCATAAAACGAAAGTATAGACTCAGGCGGTGTTGGATTTCGTTCGCCCGGTTTCGATGCAAGATGCGTGTCGGGGATATTTACACGTCCCTCGCTGAAAGTTTCAGCGCACAGTCAATACAGGTAAATCGAATATCCACCATTATCGATCCATTCACAATGCTATTTACAATGTCCGCATAGAACGAAGATGACATTCTCCAGGTCACGGGCATTTTCGTCACACTACCCACGCCTTCGAAAACACGACGCCCTCGTCGTGGAGCTCGGCACAGCTACCAATCACAGGTGAGTAGAATTAACACGCAGCCTTTTATCCGAATGTGTAGATAGTCCACAGTATAATAACAAAGGCACCAATCCTTGCAGAATTACCAAACGACGTTCTTCCCAGCCGTCTGCTGGGCTGTCGCTGAAGGAAGGGACATCAGGTCCCTAGCTTCACAGCATCGGCCAATCACGGCCCAATTACAGTGGACGTTCCTCCCAGCGGCCTGCCGGGTCGTCCACGGAGTGGGGAAGGGGACATCAGGTCCCTGGCGACACAGTCCTCACTCCTTCGCCTGGGGAATGGCACCACGCGGCCTTGTCTCGGACCGCAGGTTGTGTTCCTCGCTCCACTCCCACTTATCATAGATCTTCCGGGTCACCACCCCTCGGCGATTCCTCACAGTGTCCACGTAGGTACGCGTCCTCCGTACCACTACCCTCTGGGGAGGCGTCGCCTCCAGGTCCTCCGGCCTGCTTTCCTCTCCGGCTGGGGTACTTGCAGGACGGACACCGGCAACGAGCATCTCGGTTGGATGGACCACCTCAGGCTCTCCTGGCTCCACTGCCTCCCCCGAGGCATCGGTTCCCCAAGGTCGGAAAAACGCAGGCGAGTTGCTCCGCCTCTTCTCGTCCGCGGTCTCGCCATCGACGCCAGAGGTACTCGCCACCGTATCGGGTTCGTCGGCAGCCGATGTGTTGGCACATTCATCCAGATCCAGCTCCCTCGTTCACAGCTCCAGGGCTGATGGGGCATCCATCACTGCCCGCGTCCTTCCCTGCAACCATCTCCTGCTCCGTCTCTTCGGCGAAGGGGGGATGGGATAGTTGAGGCTCATCCTCACTTATCTCAAGTGCAGCATCCCCCTCAGTTGCTGCGGTCCCGGGATCGACAGCAGGGGCGTCCGCCCCCTTACCAGGCGGCACAGTCACCACCGACAGGCAGCGAGCTGCGGGCGTAGCTGCGATGTCGGACGGTCCCGCCCGAGGCTGCCAGATTCGGTTAGGGAGCCTGATCACAGGGTCTTCCTTAGCCCGGGGCGGAGGGTATGGCCGCCCAGTTTCCCAATCGTGGATCCGTCGCAGGTGTTCCCTCAGGTGTTTCCTCGTGCTATAGTTCCTCTCGCAGAAAGGACACCACATCCGCTCCACAGTCTCGTCCACCTTGGACCTTGGCTTGCGCCCATGGGGGCTGCGGCTACGCTCTCGTCGGCTTTTCCTCTCACTCATCTTCGTTGTCTGCAAGAATAGAGCAAAACATGGGGTTAACAAATGATGGCGGGCCATCCTATGATGGCACACCCGGGTCGGAGAGCCGTGAGCCTTCTCGGTCCCTAAACTAGATCGCTGTTCAATTCCCACTATCTTGGGTTGACACGATAGAGCATAATCCCGATAACGCGCGGGGCGCCTAATATCTCGTCCTCGGGTCGTCCGCAGCGGTTCCGTCTCGGCCTCGGTTCCACGGTAACAGCCTGCACTCTCCACGACCTCGCATTGGACGTAGTGGCCGCCATACTTGACCAGGTGACGCTGCGTGTCTATCTGGGTACAGTGGGTGCCTAGGAAGTCGTATCCTAGGAGAGCGTCCACTGTCAGATCTCCGACTATCATCCTCTGAGTTCGTGTGGTACCGTCTATAGTGATTTTAAAATCAGCTTCACCTTTCAGGGGCATCAGCGTACCGTCAGCCATTCGAATACTAGCATAAGACGGGCTCCTCAGGGCTGGTTTGAGCCGCGGACTCAGCTGCTGGTATACTTTCTCGCTCAGGAGGGAAATCGACGCCCCCGTGTCAACACAACACCACATCTTCACTGGCCCGATCTTGGCAGGTAAATAAAGTCCAGCTTCCCCGGAAGTATTAACTTTGGGAGGATTCTTGGGCGATCTCGGCGGTTTAGAGTCATCTGTTCTGGACAAATCTGGACAGTCCGCCCGGTAATGACCCTTTCTGCCGCACGACCAGCAAGCATTACTTCGTTCCCGATTCCCATACGTCCGTTGTTGACCTCTGGTGTATCTTTGTGGTCGTCGCCGTGGTTGAGGTTGAGACTTTCGCATTATTTCTTCCATCAATTCTTTGATCTGTTTTCTCAGGCGAGCTTCAGATTCCTCGTCATCCTCGGAGGTTGCAGCTATTCCCTCATCTTTACTAGGAACCGTGGACTTCGCGGTTGCCCAAGTCTTACGGCATTGCGAGGACTTGAATGCTTCTACTTCTACAGCAGAGTGTACAGCTGCATCTAAGGTCTTCGGCCGCATCTGCCATACAAGAAATCTAAGCTCGTCCCCAATAGCCTCCAAAAACTGATCCTTTGTCAAGGTATCCTGTACGTCCTCTCCGGCATCGGGATAAGCCTGTTGTGCGAGCCGAAATAAGGTCTGGGCTAGGCCCGGAAGATCTTCTGACTTCTCTCGGTATCTGGCTTTCAACTGCGTTTTATACAAATCCAATTGATTCGGCGGAGCAAAACGCTTCTCCAAGGCATCCCTCAATCGTCCATAGTCAGCGCTCCCTGGTTCTGATTTCAAGCTGGCTAAAAGCTGCTGGGCAGATCCTCGGAGGGCGACGGCCAGATATTGACCCCGTTGTGAGTATGTCCATCCGTTGATAGCAGCACAGTGGTCGAAATGGGAGAGATAATCCCGTAATGGCGTTGTGCCATCATAGGTAGCTGCCTTTGCCGCCGTCAACATCGGTCGCCTCGCCTCAACCGCAGGGGTCGATGTTTGTAATGGCTGCCTCCAGCTCATGGGCTCATCTCGTCCTCTCCTCGGCGGCGGCGGCGTCTGATCGCAACCCTGCTGCGACCCGGACATACATTCGGTTCGGCGGTAATCACCAACCATTTCGGCAGTTCCACAACTCGTATTCAGCTCTGTGGCGTCGTTTTCAGTATCCGGTCGTCTGATTGACTCTCTTTCCCGCATCTGGCTGTCGGTGATTTTGGACATCTGGCTCGTTAGCATCGATACACTCGACTGGAACGTCCTGGCCATAGACCCGATGGTTTGTCGTAGCTCGGCAATCTCTTCCATCATCTGTACGGTCGAATCGTCGTCACGGTGTTCGTATCGGTCCCCGAGACCGTGGTTATCAGAACCAGAGTCTTTAGGGGCTCGATAACTCCCATTCAGGCTGGATAACATCTCACGCGAAGGAATCGGCGTCAGGTCAGACGGAGGAGCTAATAGCACCGTGCCTAGCTCTACTGTAGATAGGTCCAGCAAATCTACTCTCTTCGGCGCCTCAGTCGCTGAACGCCCGGTCCCCACTCCTCGTCGTGACTCCTCTCGGTCCCTCGGAGTTGGCGTTGTGGACAGCCGCCGCTGGCTTCTCGTCCTCCCTGATTGTGTGTCGCTGTACGCTGGACGTAGTTCGGCGCCGACATCTCCAATAGTCATCATGCTTGGTTTCATTGTTTCTTCCCAGCGTGGTCCCTTCTCCATCGGTTTCCCGGTGTTGGCCATCCCACCGTTGCCACCAGTTGTGCCGTTCGAGCGGTCAGAAAACGTCTATCTTTGCCTGGTCTCAGGCCCCTGTGACAAATTGTCAGGCTGATGTGAACGCAGTCTCGTATGACTGGAATTGGCCAACGAGGAAGGTCCGATTCAACCTGTCACCTTGTCTGGATCGAGGAGGTAGGATGGGGGACCTGTAGAAACAACCAAGGCAATAATAAAGTAATAATATTGTATTCTGCAATGTACACAGCTCTGTACGCGCACAATACCTGTAATAAAGATCCCTACTCTAGAGGTAGTTATCGTTAAGTGTTATCTTTATCTTAAAGAGAAAGACTAATAATATACAGTATATACATGAGACCCTATCTATGACGCGTCACGGCCCAGTCTCGTCCAGACTGGCTCTCGTCGTGGTATGGTACGGCGTCTCTGGTTCCTCTCCGGTCGTAGGCGTAGCCCCGGACTGTATGGAACATCTACCGTGTCTAAGGTTACACGGCCCAGTTCATCTAAGCGTTATTAGTCGTCTCTGGAATCCTCTCCGTATCACTGCCTCTCCTGGCAGTAGCTCTTCGGCGGCGTCGGTCCGTACAGCACACCACAGCGTCTTCGGCGGCAGCCCCTTACGTCTCGGCAGACCTCACGTCTTCGGCGACCCGAATTCGGCGGCCCGAATTCGGCGACCCGTCTTCGGCTCGGCAGACTTCACGTCTTCGGCTCGGCCCGAATTCGGCGACCCGTCTTCGGCTCGGCAGACTTCACGTCTTCGGCTCGGCCCGATTTCGGCGACCCGTCTTCGGCGACCTGACTTCGGCCCTCACGGCGTTGACCCAAGGACGAGTTAATAGGCTCAGATTGTCTGCATATATATGTGGTAATAATGCCCTGGTCTCGGGGGCGTATTATTACCTTACAGTGTAATGTCAATTAATATCAATGATTTGTAATAGAATTCAGAGTCTTGCGGCAAAGCATAATTCGAGCCCTGCGACAGTGTAAATATGTACAGTGGATGTAAGCTTGTGTTATCGGTTACTCCTAGCCGAGACCTGTAGGTAACTGGTGTAGGTGACTGTGATTAGATCTATTCCGTCCCTAAGGCCGACGATCTTGTATGTAAGCAAGTATGTGTTATTGATCGCATCTAGCCGAAGCCTGTATACGACCAATAGGAGTAAGGTGGGTGAGTGAATTAGACGTACGCAATTCTCGGTCGTAACCTCGAACGCTAGTCTGTGTTGAAGTGCGAGCTAGTGTGAGCCGTATGTGCAGATCTCGTCCCGAAGGCCGATGATCTGGTGTCTGTGTGTGAGTAAGTATTTGTAATCATGTAAAATACATAGCCAACGCTAGCGGTGATAATTTGCTATTAACCGAGGACTGCGGCAAAGTACTTCGGCCCGGTGCTCAGGTAGAGGACTACACTGAACCTGTTCCTATGTACGAATACCACTGGCTAATAAGCAGTTAATCACCTATTGCCGAAGCAAAACGTTAGCCGCGGACAAAATACCAGACTTTAATGTTTAATACATACTGAATGGCATTTGTATGAAAATAGGCTGCAGGTGTGGGATATTTGGTGCTCTGTATTTCCCGTAGATATCGTTCGCACGGTACAGTTAGAAGTTAGACTTTAATGCGTCATGCATGCTGAATAACAACTACTGTAGACGTGCGAACCACTGTGGACTTTTCGTCCTCAGATACTGTGCGTGTTAGTATCTATTATTCCTAGGCTATGGCTCGGCTCTCGGCTTTCCAACCCAGTTCGGTGCTATTTCGGCAATAAATCGGCACTTTCGGCCCTTTCGGCGCATTTGCGGCGATCCTGTCTCTGTGCTCTCCCGCACGATACTTACTGGCCGAATGTCTATGACAGAATGCCGAACGTCCATTCTCTACGTCTTATATAGGCTCTGGCTCCCAGAATCCCTTGCGCGCCCAAACATGGCAGCCCCCATAAAACGAAAGTATAGACTCAGGCGGTGTTGGATTTCGTTCGCCCGGTTTCGATGCAAGATGCGTGTCGGGGATATTTACACGTCCCTCGCTGAAAGTTTCAGCGCACAGTCAATACAGGTAAATCGAATATCCACCATTATCGATCCATTCACAATGCTATTTACAATGTCCGCATAGAACGAAGATGACATTCTCCAGGTCACGGGCATTTTCGTCACACTACCCACGCCTTCGAAAACACGACGCCCTCGTCGTGGAGCTCGGCACAGCTACCAATCACAGGTGAGTAGAATTAACACGCAGCCTTTTATCCGAATGTGTAGATAGTCCACAGTATAATAACAAAGGCACCAATCCTTGCAGAATTACCAAACGACGTTCTTCCCAGCCGTCTGCTGGGCTGTCGCTGAAGGAAGGGACATCAGGTCCCTAGCTTCACAGCATCGGCCAATCACGGCCCAATTACAGTGGACGTTCCTCCCAGCGGCCTGCCGGGTCGTCCACGGAGTGGGGAAGGGGACATCAGGTCCCTGGCGACACAGTCCTCACTCCTTCGCCTGGGGAATGGCACCACGCGGCCTTGTCTCGGACCGCAGGTTGTGTTCCTCGCTCCACTCCCACTTATCATAGATCTTCCGGGTCACCACCCCTCGGCGATTCCTCACAGTGTCCACGTAGGTACGCGTCCTCCGTACCACTACCCTCTGGGGAGGCGTCGCCTCCAGGTCCTCCGGCCTGCTTTCCTCTCCGGCTGGGGTACTTGCAGGACGGACACCGGCAACGAGCATCTCGGTTGGATGGACCACCTCAGGCTCTCCTGGCTCCACTGCCTCCCCCGAGGCATCGGTTCCCCAAGGTCGGAAGAACGCCGGGGAGTTGCTCCGCCTCTTCTCGTCCGCGGTCTCGCCATCCACGCCGGAGGTACTCGCCACCGTATCGGGCTCGTCGGCAGCCGATGTGTCGGCACATTCATCCAGCCCTGCTCCCTTGTTCCCAGCTCCAGGGCTGATGGGGCATCCATCACTGCCCGCGTCCTTCCCTGCAACCATCTCCTGCTCCGTCTCTTCGGCGAAGGGGGGATGGGATAGTTGAGGCTCATCCTCACTTATCTCAAGTGCAGCATCCCCCTCAGTTGCTGCGGTCCCGGGATCGACAGCAGGGGCGTCCGCCCCCTTACCAGGCGGCACAGTCACCACCGACAGGCAGCGAGCTGCGGGCGTAGCTGCGATGTCGGACGGTCCCGCCCGAGGCTGCCAGATTCGGTTAGGGAGCCTGATCACAGGGTCTTCCTTAGCCCGGGGCGGAGGGTATGGCCGCCCAGTTTCCCAATCGTGGATCCGTCGCAGGTGTTCCCTCAGGTGTTTCCTCGTGCTATAGTTCCTCTCGCAGAAAGGACACCACATCCGCTCCACAGTCTCGTCCACCTTGGACCTTGGCTTGCGCCCATGGGGGCTGCGGCTACGCTCTCGTCGGCTTTTCCTCTCACTCATCTTCGTTGTCTGCAAGAATAGAGCAAAACATGGGGTTAACAAATGATGGCGGGCCATCCTATGATGGCACACCCGGGTCGGAGAGCCGTGAGCCTTCTCGGTCCCTAAACTAGATCGCTGTTCAATTCCCACTATCTTGGGTTGACACGATAGAGCATAATCCCGATAACGCGCGGGGCGCCTAATATCTCGTCCTCGGGTCGTCCGCAGCGGTTCCGTCTCGGCCTCGGTTCCACGGTAACAGCCTGCACTCTCCACGACCTCGCATTGGACGTAGTGGCCGCCATACTTGACCAGGTGACGCTGCGTGTCTATCTGGGTACAGTGGGTGCCTAGGAAGTCGTATCCTAGGAGAGCGTCCACTGTCAGATCTCCGACTATCATCCTCTGAGTTCGTGTGGTACCGTCTATAGTGATTTTAAAATCAGCTTCACCTTTCAGGGGCATCAGCGTACCGTCAGCCATTCGAATACTAGCATAAGACGGGCTCCTCAGGGCTGGTTTGAGCCGCGGACTCAGCTGCTGGTATACTTTCTCGCTCAGGAGGGAAATCGACGCCCCCGTGTCAACACAACACCACATCTTCACTGGCCCGATCTTGGCAGGTAAATAAAGTCCAGCTTCCCCGGAAGTATTAACTTTGGGAGGATTCTTGGGCGATCTCGGCGGTTTAGAGTCATCTGTTCTGGACAAATCTGGACAGTCCGCCCGGTAATGACCCTTTCTGCCGCACGACCAGCAAGCATTACTTCGTTCCCGATTCCCATACGTCCGTTGTTGACCTCTGGTGTATCTTTGTGGTCGTCGCCGTGGTTGAGGTTGAGACTTTCGCATTATTTCTTCCATCAATTCTTTGATCTGTTTTCTCAGGCGAGCTTCAGATTCCTCGTCATCCTCGGAGGTTGCAGCTATTCCCTCATCTTTACTAGGAACCGTGGACTTCGCGGTTGCCCAAGTCTTACGGCATTGCGAGGACTTGAATGCTTCTACTTCTACAGCAGAGTGTACAGCTGCATCTAAGGTCTTCGGCCGCATCTGCCATACAAGAAATCTAAGCTCGTCCCCAATAGCCTCCAAAAACTGATCCTTTGTCAAGGTATCCTGTACGTCCTCTCCGGCATCGGGATAAGCCTGTTGTGCGAGCCGAAATAAGGTCTGGGCTAGGCCCGGAAGATCTTCTGACTTCTCTCGGTATCTGGCTTTCAACTGCGTTTTATACAAATCCAATTGATTCGGCGGAGCAAAACGCTTCTCCAAGGCATCCCTCAATCGTCCATAGTCAGCGCTCCCTGGTTCTGATTTCAAGCTGGCTAAAAGCTGCTGGGCAGATCCTCGGAGGGCGACGGCCAGATATTGATCCCGTTGTGAGTATGTCCATCCGTTGATAGCAGCACAGTGGTCGAAATGGGAGAGATAATCCCGTAATGGCGTTGTGCCATCATAGGTAGCTGCCTTTGCCGCCGTCAACATCGGTCGCCTCGCCTCAACCGCAGGGGTCGATGTTTGTAATGGCTGCCTCCAGCTCATGGGCTCATCTCGTCCTCTCCTCGGCGGCGGCGGCGTCTGATCGCAACCCTGCTGCGACCCGGACATACATTCGGTTCGGCGGTAATCACCAACCATTTCGGCAGTTCCACAACTCGTATTCAGCTCTGTGGCGTCGTTTTCAGTATCCGGTCGTCTGATTGACTCTCTTTCCCGCATCTGGCTGTCGGTGATTTTGGACATCTGGCTCGTTAGCATCGATACACTCGACTGGAACGTCCTGGCCATAGACCCGATGGTTTGTCGTAGCTCGGCAATCTCTTCCATCATCTGTACGGTCGAATCGTCGTCACGGTGTTCGTATCGGCCCCCGAGACCGTGGTTATCAGAACCAGAGTCTTTAGGGGCTCGATAACTCCCATTCAGGCTGGATAACATCTCACGCGAAGGAATCGGCGTCAGGTCAGACGGAGGAGCTAATAGCACCGTGCCTAGCTCTACTGTAGATAGGTCCAGCAAATCTACTCTCTTCGGCGCCTCAGTCGCTGAACGCCCGGTCCCCACTCCTCGTCGTGACTCCTCTCGGTCCCTCGGAGTTGGCGTTGTGGACAGCCGCCGCTGGCTTCTCGTCCTCCCTGATTGTGTGTCGCTGTACGCTGGACGTAGTTCGGCGCCGACATCTCCAATAGTCATCATGCTTGGTTTCATTGTTTCTTCCCAGCGTGGTCCCTTCTCCATCGGTTTCCCGGTGTTGGCCATCCCACCGCTGCCACCAGTTGTGCCGTTCGAGCGGTCAGAAAACGTCTATCTTTGCCTGGTCTCAGGCCCCTGTGACAAATTGTCAGGCTGATGTGAACGCAGTCTCGTATGACTGGAATTGGCCAACGAGGAAGGTCCGATTCAACCTGTCACCTTGTCTGGATCGAGGAGGTAGGATGGGGGACCTGTAGAAACAACCAAGGCAATAATAAAGTAATAATATTGTATTCTGCAATGTACACAGCTCTGTACGCGCACAATACCTGTAATAAAGATCCCTACTCTAGAGGTAGTTATCGTTAAGTGTTATCTTTATCTTAAAGAGAAAGACTAATAATATACAGTATATACATGAGACCCTATCTATGACGCGTCACGGCCCAGTCTCGGCTCTCGTCGTGGTATGGTACGGCGTCTCTGGTTCCTCTCCGGTCGTAGGCGTAGCCCCGGACTGTATGGAACATCTACCGTGTCTAAGGTTACACGGCCCAGTTCATCTAAGCGTTATTAGTCGTCTCTGGAATCCTCTCCGTATCACTGCCTCTCCTGGCAGTAGCCCTTCGGCGGCGTCGGTCCGTACAGCACACCACAGCGTCTTCGGCGGCAGCCCCTTACGTCTCGGCAGACCTCACGTCTTCGGCGACCCGAATTCGGCGGCCCGAATTCGGCGACCCGTCTTCGGCTCGGCAGACTTCACGTCTTCGGCTCGGCCCGAATTCGGCGACCCGTCTTCGGCTCGGCAGACTTCACGTCTTCGGCTCGGCCCGATTTCGGCGACCCGTCTTCGGCGACCTGACTTCGGCCCTCACGGCGTTGACCCAAGGACGAGTTAATAGGCTCAGATTGTCTGCATATATATGTGGTAATAATGCCCTGGTCTCGGGGGCGTATTATTACCTTACAGTGTAATGTCAATTAATATCACTGATTTGTAATAGAATTCAGAGTCTTGCGGCAAAGCATAATTCGAGCCCTGCGACAGTGTAAATATGTACAGTGGATGTAAGCTTGTGTTATCAGTTACTCCTAGCCGAGACCTGTAGGTAACTGGTGTAGGTGACTGTGATTAGATCTATTCCGTCCCTAAGGCCGACGATCTTGTATGTAAGCAAGTATGTGTTATTGATCGCATCTAGCCGAAGCCTGTATACGACCAATAGGAGTAAGGTGGGTGAGTGAATTAGACGTACGCAATTCTCGGTCGTAACCTCGAACGCTAGTCTGTGTTGAAGTGCGAGCTAGTGTGAGCCGTATGTGCAGATCTCGTCCCGAAGGCCGATGATCTGGTGTCTGTGTGTGAGTAAGTATTTGTAATCATGTAAAATACATAGCCAACGCTAGCGGTGATAATTTGCTATTAACCGAGGACTGCGGCAAAGTACTTCGGCCCGGTGCTCAGGTAGAGGACTACACTGAACCTGTTCCTATGTACGAATACCACTGGCTAATAAGCAGTTAATCACCTATTGCCGAAGCAAAACGTTAGCCGCGGACAAAATACCAGACTTTAATGTTTAATACATACTGAATGGCATTTGTATGAAAATAGGCTGCAGGTGTGGGATATTTGGTGCTCTGTATTTCCCGTAGATATCGTTCGCACGGTACAGTTAGAAGTTAGACTTTAATGCGTCATGCATGCTGAATAACAACTACTGTAGACGTGCGAACCACTGTGGACTTTTCGTCCTCAGATACTGTGCGTGTTAGTATCTATTATTCCTAGGCTATGGCTCGGCTCTCGGCTTTCCAACCCAGTTCGGTGCTATTTCGGCAATAAATCGGCACTTTCGGCCCTTTCGGCGCATTTGCGGCGATCCTGTCTCTGTGCTCTCCCGCACGATACTTACTGGCCGAATGTCTATGACAGAATGCCGAACGTCCATTCTCTACGTCTTATATAGGCTCTGGCTCCCAGAATCCCTTGCGCGCCCAAACATGGCAGCCCCCATAAAACGAAAGTATAGACTCAGGCGGTGTTGGATTTCGTTCGCCCGGTTTCGATGCAAGATGCGTGTCGGGGATATTTACACGTCCCTCGCTGAAAGTTTCAGCGCACAGTCAATACAGGTAAATCGAATATCCACCATTATCGATCCATTCACAATGCTATTTACAATGTCCGCATAGAACGAAGATGACATTCTCCAGGTCACGGGCATTTTCGTCACACTACCCACGCCTTCGAAAACACGACGCCCTCGTCGTGGAGCTCGGCACAGCTACCAATCACAGGTGAGTAGAATTAACACGCAGCCTTTTATCCGAATGTGTAGATAGTCCACAGTATAATAACAAAGGCACCAATCCTTGCAGAATTACCAAACGACGTTCTTCCCAGCCGTCTGCTGGGCTGTCGCTGAAGGAAGGGACATCAGGTCCCTAGCTTCACAGCATCGGCCAATCACGGCCCAATTACAGTGGACGTTCCTCCCAGCGGCCTGCCGGGTCGTCCACGGAGTGGGGAAGGGGACATCAGGTCCCTGGCGACACAGTCCTCACTCCTTCGCCTGGGGAGTGGCACCACGCGGCCTCGTCTCGGACCGCAGGTTGTGTTCCTCGCTCCACTCCCACTTATCATAGATCTTCCGGGTCACCACCCCTCGGCGATTCCTCACAGTGTCCACGTAGGTACGCGTCCTCCGTACCACTACCCTCTGGGGAGGCGTCGCATCCAGGTCCTCCGGCCTGCTTTCCTCTCCGGCTGGGGTACTTGCAGGACGGACACCGGCAACGAGCATCTCGGTTGGATGGACCACCTCAGGCTCTCCTGGCTCCACTGCCTCCCCCGAGGCATCGGTTCCCCAAGGTCGGAAAAACGCAGGCGAGTTGCTCCGCCTCTTCTCGTCCGCGGTCTCGCCATCGACGCCAGAGGTACTCGCCACCGTATCGGGTTCGTCGGCAGCCGATGTGTTGGCACATTCATCCAGACGTGCTCCCTCGTTCACAGCTCCAGGGCTGATGGGGCATCCATCACTGCCCGCGTCCTTCCCTGCAACCATCTCCTGCTCCGTCTCTTCGGCGAAGGGGGGATGGGATAGTTGAGGCTCATCCTCACTTATCTCAAGTGCAGCATCCCCCTCAGTTGCTGCGGTCCCGGGATCGACAGCAGGGGCGTCCGCCCCCTTACCAGGCGGCACAGTCACCACCGACAGGCAGCGAGCTGCGGGCGTAGCTGCGATGTCGGACGGTCCCGCCCGAGGCTGCCAGATTCGGTTAGGGAGCCTGATCACAGGGTCTTCCTTAGCCCGGGGCGGAGGATATGGCCGCCCAGTTTCCCAATCGTGGATCCGTCGCAGGTGTTCCCTCAGGTGTTTCCTCGTGTTATAGTTCCTCTCGCAGAAAGGACACCACATCCGCTCCACAGTCTCGTCCACCTTGGACCTTGGCTTGCGCCCATGGGGGCTGCGGCTACGCTCTCGTCGGCTTTTCCTCTCACTCATCTTCGTTGTCTGCAAGAATAGAGCAAAACATGGGGTTAACAAATGACGGCGGGCCATCCTATGATGGCACACCCGGGTCGGAGAGCCGTGACCCTTCTCGGTCCCTAAACTAGATCGCTGTTCAATTCCCACTATCTTGGGTTGACACGATAGAGCATAATCCCGATAACGCGCGGGGCGCCTAATATCTCGTCCTCGGGTCGTCCGCAGCGGTTCCGTCTCGGCCTCGGTTCCACGGTAACAGCCTGCACTCTCCACGACCTCGCATTGGACGTAGTGGCCGCCATACTTGACCCGGTGACGCTGCGTGTCTATCTGGGTACAGTGGGTGCCTAGGAATTACAAGCGTCTAGTCCGTCATTCATAATCCAGCCGTCGTCCATTAGAGAATATCCGCGTCCATAATCCAAAGACCTATTCCATATTCCATATAACAGTATTAGCACCAAATTCAAAAAGACAATCATTGCATACATAAACATAGGCTTGTTTCCTGCAAGAGAGAAGCGGTCAACAGTTTTCAATGATGCCGGCAAGACATCATGATGTTCCAAAAATATCAAATCCGTATCGCTGATCAGTATTCTTAATCCATAATATTCGTTGTAAAGTCGTCACCTAAAGAATGATGTATCTCAGTCACGCTTTGATTGTGACTGTTCATATGAGTACCATGCGGATCTTGAAGTACATGGGTTCATACGGCCCCTAGCCCCGGGTTAAGCGGAATTAGACACAAGTTACGAAACGTAACGCCATAGATCTTGCACGCTACGCTCGTATTTTGCTATCAGCATGCGATATGTATCGCCAAATTTGAGAAACTTTGAGTGAGGCGCTTGGTGGAATAGCCCTGTTTTATAAGTTTCTGCAACAATGTTTTGTGACGTTGATTAAAATCATCACATTTAACACAGGATCTAGCAAATGCTACTAAGCGAGATATGTATACGCCATATGCAGGTCCACTGGAATATTACTATCCAGAAAGGGATAGTTTACGATGTCGAAATTGTAATCATCTCTTTTGTCATAAAGTCGACGAGAGAGAATGCCCGCTTCATTTTTGTAGAGATATAGATCTAAATAGGATGTGCCTGTAGGGCTATCTGTAGTTTCCTTCAAATCCAGTGAAGGTGGATATATATCCTTCACTGCGTCATTTATATAGCGATTATCCACGGCGAGAAGATCGTCTATATAGCGTTTGGTGAATGAGAAGGAACGGGCTTTGAATGGATCGGTTTTTGAAAGCGCCTGCATATAGTCATATTCATAAGAGAACAGATACAGGTCAGCCAACAGGGGTGCACAATTAGTATCCATTGGAATGCCTATATGCTGCTGATATATTGTGTTGCCAAATTTCACATAGATATTTTTAATGAGAAATTCAAGCAACTCTATAAACGAAGAAACATCCCATGAATGATATCTCTTGTATGTAGTCGAGCTAAAGAATGCTTTATGGCTTCCGACATTAATATATCTACGATCAGTTTTCTTGAACACAGATACTATTAATGAACTTATACGGTCAATAAGGTCCTGATGAGAGATTGTAGTATAGAGAGTCGAGAAATCCCATGTGGATACATGTCTGTACGGTATGTGACCTTTAGCATCAAGTTCATCCGTAAGACATTTTGAGTTTTTCAATATCCACATACATTCAACGCCAGAGTTCTTAGAAATAGTGGCGCAATACCTTTCCCAAAATGCTTTACCTCCTGAAGGCCCCTCGTTAATAGGGTTGAAAGAAGTTTGGTGGTGCAGCTTCTAGAACCAGCTATGAATCTAGCTTTGTATGGTGATTTATGCATTTTGGGAGTCCAGTATATTTTTGGTATGTCGTTATGATTGGTTGGAAGACAAATACCTCTATCCCTGAGAAACTTTTTGTGATTGTTAAATAAATCTTCCAGAGTAAATGCAGTTTGGGAGTAAGTAGGCGTATTTGATGAAGATATGTCTACACTCAATTCTTTAACCAGCACCTGGTAATAGTAATATTTACATATGAATATTATATTATTCGGAGCTTTGTCTGCTGGGACTATGACGAATTTACTCTGGAGATTTGCTAGAACTTCTTGTGAATTGAGGTTTCTCAGTACTTGTTTTGCTTGGGGAAGAGTACTTCTGTCAATATGGCGGATTGTTTCAACGACCTTGCTCTTGGTGAGGTCCAGCCAATCAGCGATTACTGTAGGTTCAACTTTTTCTCGCTTAGACCAATCAATAACGTACTGTTCTAATGCAGACAGGACTATCTTCTGGTCGGCCTTCAGATTTATTCTTCTTGGCTCTCTATATTTAGGTCCTTTCATCAGGAGTAATTTCAGATCCTTATCACTCACCACATCAAGGTCACCAGTCACAATATGTTTGCATGGTGTATAGATAAAGTTCGATAATTCACAATCACAACTATGGCCTCCTGACGTGTATAAGTTCCAGTCAAAGTCCTTGACAGCATTGGAGTAATTGAATATTTTGGTGGCTATAGGTTTAGTATACTTATATGAAATGCAAGGAGGTTCTGTGAACTTGAAATAGTTTGGTACAGCGTTGCGTACCTCTGGATCATTCAGGATTCGAGGTAAATTAATGATGTCCAGTCCTTTATCTAAGTAGTTGAGTTTCAATAAAAGCCGATCTTGAGATGTTTCGATTATGTTCACTGGACGATACAACCGAAAATACGCTATATCTTGACATAATTTACTGATTTTTGATGGTATTATATTTCCTGAAGACGCAGATTGCTGTATATCTCTGGCTATTTGATTTAAAGCT
>JAVTVY010016042.1:0-61081 GCA_036873755.1 Hanleya hanleyi | reverse complement strand
GGCTCTCCGTGATCGCATCACCAGTGGCATTCTCCTCCCAGGGTTCATCTTCAGTGGATCTGTCCCTCCTGGGTGCCTCTTTAGTGGAAAGTTGTCCCTCATGCCGTGGTGACGGACCATGAATCAAACGCTCATGCCGTTTTAACTGACTGGGTCGTTTGAAGAGTTCACCACATTCTTCGCATGGACGCTTGGGTGGCCCATGAATTGAACGTTCATGGCGCTGTAAATGATCTGGGCGCTGAAACGACAGTGTAGGCCTACATATCGTATAGCTATACCGGGCGGTTTCATCGTGCTTGGTAGCCTCATGGCGGCGCAAGTCGTGCCGGCGAGTGAATGATTTCGAGCACGTAGTACAAGTGAACATCTTGGTGGTTGACAGAGTGTCTGATGAAACGGCCAAGCCGTTTCCTTTTTATAGCAAGCTAGCTGTTGATCTATTTTTAGCACAATCAGTTCAACTTGGACGTCAGCGACAAGAACTCGGATGTAGGCGCGGACGTCAGCGACAAGAACCCGGATGTAGGCGCGGACGTCAAACAGGTGCACGCTCCTGTGGTGCACCCTGTACCCTAGGATGTTCACTAATGTTCCACCATCCCCGACTTCTACCAGGCCCAGGTCCAGAAGCTCTCATTACAAGCGTCTAATGCGTCATTCATAATCCAGCCGTCGTCCATTAGAGAATATCCGCGTCCATAATCCAAAGACCTATTCCATATTCCATATAACAGTATTAGCACCAAATTCAAAAAGACAATCATTGTATACATAAAAATATGCTTGTTTCCTGCAAGAGAGAAGCGGTCAGCAGTTTTCAATGATGCCGGCAAGACATGATGATGTTCCAAAAATATCAAATCCGTATCGCTGATCAGTATTCTTAATCCATAATATTCGTTGTAAAGTCGTCATCTAAAGAATGTCCTGCATGTGAATAGTCAGTCATATTGTGTGTGTGTGTGTGTGCATGTTTGCGTCTGTGTGTATGCATCTGGGTGAGTGTGTGTGTGTACGTGTGTGTATGTGTGTGTGTATGTGCCTGTGTATGTGTCTATGTGTCTGTGTGTATACGCCTGAGTGCGTGTGTGTGTGTGTGTGTGCTTGCGTGTGTGTGCTTGCGTGTGTGTGTGTGTACGCGTGTGTGTGTATGTGTGTGTGTGTATGCGTTTGTGTGTGTATGCGTGTGCGTGTATGTGTATGTGTGTGTGTATGCGTGTGCGTGTATGTGTGTATGTGCGTGTATGCGTCTGTGTGTATGTGTGTGCGTGTGTGCACGTGTGTGTGTGTGTGTGTATGTGTGTGTGTGAGTGCGTGTGTGTATGCATGTGTGTGTATGCGTCTGTGTGTGCTTGCGAGAGTGTATGCGTGTGTGTATGCGTGCGTGTGTATGTGTATGCTTGTGTGTGTACGCGAGTGAGTGTATGCGTCTGTGTGTATGTGTGTGCGTGTGTGTATGCGTGTATGTGTGTATGCGTGATGTGGCGGTGATTACGAGCTTGGTAGGATTCTAGATTAACCTGGGAAGGATGGGCAGTTCCATTTGGACCAATCAGCGGTCGAGAAAAAGAACCAATCAGCGGTCGAACAATCAGCCAATCGATAAGCACCGGATTTTTCCATACCTCGGGGACTTGGGGTCCCCACGGTAGTCTTTCGACGCGGTCCGCGCGTGCATCCGGGTACTTCACGTTACGCGTGTGTATTGGTCACCTCCGTGTCTTTTCGGTGACGTCCGTGACTATTCGGGCACCTCCGTGTCTCTTCGGTCACCTCCGTAACTATCCAGCTGTTCCCGTGTAAACCCCGATGTACCCGTATGGAACACACAGCTAAAGGACCCGGATAGAAGTACCCGGATGTAGGCGCGGACGTCATTGACAAGAGCCCGGATGTACAAGAACCCGGATGTACCCGGATGTAAAAATCCCCGGATGTAAAAGTCCCCGGATGTTTACGAGTGTTCCACCATTCCGGATTTCTATCAGGTCCATGTCCAGAAGCTCTCATGTCCTGCATGTGAATAGTCATATTGTGTGTGTATGCATGTGTGTATGCGTCTGTGTGTGTGTGTGTGTGTATGCGTGTATGTGCGTGTGGGTTTGTGTGTGTGTGTATGCTTGCGTGTATTCATGTGTGTGTATGTGTGTGTGTGTGCGGCGTGTATGTGTGTGTATGCGCCTGTGTGTATGCGTGTGTGTCTGGGTGTATGTGTGTGTGTGTGTGTGTGTGTAGGCGTGTGTGTGTGTGTGTAGGCGTGTGTGTGTGCGTGTGCGTGCATGTGCGTGTGTATGTGTGTGTGTATGTATGCCTCTGTGTGTGTATGTGTGTGCTTGCGAGTGTGTTTCTTGGATCGGAGCTCTTGGAGCTCAAAGCCTGTGGAGCTCAGAGCTCGGAAGTGACATTTGCATATGACCTCTATGAGGTCACTTCCACTTCCGTTCACGTGACCGGAACTGACCCAGCTGACCGAGCGCACGCGGTGTAAGACTCTGAGGCTCTGAGCTCACAGGCTTTGAGCTCCAGGCTCATGAATCCATGAAACACACTCGCAAGCACACACATACACACACAGAGGGCATACATACACACACACACATACACACGCACATGCACTGCACACACGCCACCACCCCGTCTACACCACCACAACACACACACACACACACACACACAGACGCAAACACACATTTGCATACACACACACACGCTCGCATACACCGACGCATACACACACTTGCATACACGCACGCACGCATACACACGCACGCATACACACACGCATACACACACACACACACGCACACACAGAACGCATGCACACATGCATACACAGACACACACACGCACACACACACACGCATACACACACGCATACACTCTCGCAAGCACACACAGACGCATACACACACACGCATACACGCATACACACACACGCACGCACACGCACACTTTTTGACTACCCCAAGAGAGCTTCACACTGATACCCGTCACGGTCCATTTGGACCACGGATGGTCCCTCTCTACCCCAAAAGAACCCCCTAAATGCCTGCTTTCTATACTACGGTCAGACTGCGCATGCGCAGAATGATGAAACCGGACAAAATGTTAGTCCAGTCGGATGCTCCTCCACAAGGGCTTCACTTTGACACCTTCCACGAGCCATTCGGACCACTGATGGTCCCTCTCTACCCCAAACACCTCCTTTCACACCCCCAGAATGCCCACTTTGGCTACTACTCCTACTGATGACGTCACAGATGACGTGGACATCCCTGAAATCGTGGTCTACACCCCGAGGGCTACAAGATGATACCTCTCACGACTCAATCGGACCACCAGTGGCCCCTCGCGTCCCCTAAACGTCTATGTCCATACACTTTCTCTACTGCTCATGCGCAGAATGATGTCAGTTGTACGTCACACCCATCCCGTGGGATGCTCCCTCACGTATGCTTTACAATAATACCTCACTCGACTCCATTGGACCACTAGTGGCCCGCCTAGATCCCAAAACGTCTATTTCCATATACTTTGTCTACTGCGCATGCGCAGAATGACGTCAGTTTTACGTTACACCCATTCCGACGGATGCTCGCTCACGTATGCTTTACAATGATACCTCACTCGACCCAATCGGACCAATAGTGGCCCACCTACACCCCAAAACGTCTATGTCCATACACTTTCTCTACTGCGCATGCGCAGGATGACGTTAGTTCCACGTTTCAGCCATACCGTCGGATGCTCCCTCGCGTATGCTTTACAATGATACCTCACTCGACCCAACCGTGGCCCCTCTCGGCCCCAAAACGTCTATTTCCATACACTTTCTCTACTGCGCATGCGCAGAATGACGTCAGTTCCACGTAACACCCCTTACCTCGGATGCTCCCTCGCGTATGCTTTACAATGATACCTCACTTGATGCAATCGGACCACTAGTGGCCCACCTAGACCCCAAAACGTCTATTTCCATACCATTTTCCCACAATTCCCTGTCTGCGCATGCGCAGAATGTTGAAAACAAACAACACAATAGTCCAGTCGCATGCTCCTCCATGTATGCTTTACATTGATACCTCACTGGACTCCATCGGACCACTAGTGGTCCACCTAGACCCCAAAACGTCTTTCCATACCCTTTCTCCACTGCGCATGCACAGAATGACGTCAGTTGCATGTTCCAGCCATCCTGCTGGATGCTCCCTCACGTATGCTTTACAATGATATCTCGTTCGACCCAATCGGACCACTAGTAGCCCCTCTCGCCCACAAAACGTCTATTTGCACAACCTCCCCACAGCGCATGCTCCATTTCGCAGGCTCCATTACCATCCCTGCCTCCAATAGCGAAAGTTTACTACGTTGCTATGACGTATAGGGGAAACCAACCAACGCACGGTTCAGTTTGAATCCGACCGAACAACTCCTTTAGTGTTGCACATGAGCGAACTACTTTTCATATGCTCTGTCCAGATAAACAGGGAAAATTATCTCCAGATAATTCTTTTTAACGCTAGGTCAACAGAGGTATTATGCAGACTTGAAAAGTAATCGAAATGTTCGGTAAATATCTATTTTACTATATATGATGTCACTTCTGGCGATGTGCGCTAAGGCCCCGAATCCGGTCCAAAAATCTGACTGGTGGCTGGGGTGTTATTAGACCCCCAGCGAGGTGGTTGCTATTTGCATAGTCTTTGTCTACTGCGCATGCGCAGAATGACGTCAGTTTCACGTTTCAGCCATCCTGCTGGATGCTCCCTCGCGTATGCTTTACAATGATACCTCACTTGATGCAATCGGCTCACTAGTGGCCCACCTGGACTCCAAAACCTGTATTTCCGTAACCTTTGTCTACTGCGCATGCACAGAATGACCTCAGTTTTACGTCACGCTCAGCCCGTCGGATGCTCCCTCACATATGCTTCACATTGATACCTCACTCGACTCAATCGGACCCCTCTAGGCCCCAAAACGTCCTCCCAGTGCTATTTACCCACTACGCATGCGCACAGTGACTTTTTCAAAAAATTTCAACCAATCGCTTCGGGTTCGTGTTCTAGGTGTTGAGATGTGAAAAACAAAACCAAACAACCCATACTACAATGACCAGGAGTAAATTTCCCATTAGGTTCAACATTGGTCAGTGGGCCAGTATGGGCCATATAGTAGACATATATATGCTATTTTCAACCTTGGTTTGTAGCCTGTAACTCGTGGCCTAATGGATAACGTGTCTGCCTCTAGATAAAGCGACCGGGGTTCAATTCCCAGTAGGACCCTTTACCTTCTGCCACTGTATGGAGAAACTGGGGGTTCCCCACTTGCCATTTAACATGGGCAAATAGATGGCGATATTGTCGGGGACCCTGTACAGTCCATTGATGCTTCGGAAGGGCAGATAAAGGCTATCTATTGTCCCGGAGAGGGCCGGACATTGCCGGAGATGACCGGAGATTGCCTAACATTCCAGATGATTCTCATGAAAAACCCGCCTGATTGAAATGTCGGACTACTTTGCGGAGGGGTGTTCCCGGAACCGGAAGCGACCGCAGCACCGCCGGAACCGGAAGCAACCGCATCACCATGGAAGAATACAAAGGTCACGTGACCGGAAGTGACAGAACTACTTTTGATCTTTGACCCGGATTTGACCTCTGTGACGTCATCGATGACATCACATGACCAAGTACCCCCTTAAATTTTACCCGGGGGGAACAAATAAGTAGGTGAATGCTAAGGAATTGGTCTTTTATATACTACTTACCTTAAACTCGTCAATGGCCAAACATCACATCATAAAACTTTAATAAGTATATATTTCTGGATGGGTTAATCATACCATAATTACAGGAGATAATGCAGTTAAAGGAGTCGAAAGTGAAGATGTACAATTCTCCTTAAACTTCTTCAACTTTTCTCAAGAACTCCATAAATTGTATGAAAATTCAAATTCGGCCCATATCTTCTTGGCAAAAATGTTCCATTATTCCTCATTCAATGGTCAGTTTAACATGGTGAAGGAAACAGTCAACCTACTCGTTCTTTGTAAACTTTCATCATGAAAGATTATTTTCAAGCACCAGAAAAGTGTGGATTTTGGCCTGCCAAATAGTTCCTGGTCTGGGTCACTCTGTAGTGACACATATAGGTACGTTCAGCTAGCAATTCGTGTATATCCATTTGAAGGACTGGTAAGGTCCATCAGTATCGTACTGTAGATATCAGTAAAATGGGAAGAAAATTATTATGCCGTTTAAAATGCCAACCATGGCAAGGCTGGACTGCTCCTCAGGGGGTTATTATCGCGAACTTGAAAGCTAGCTCTGAGTACCCAATGAAGAGCCAAGAGCACCAACTTGCTAGAACTTTAATTTTTCATGTTTCTCTCATGTCCCTGCAAAACCCTACTGCATGCTGGCTGCTCTCTGTCCCTGCTCTTGTGAAAGAAAAACTTCACCCAGTTTAGAGTCCCTTGAAGCTTACGTACATCCACCTCATTGATGAAAGGTTTCGTACTACATCCGGGCTGGTTTCTTCGGGTCTTGTTTCCACAACAGCTTCCCTAACTTGAAAGACTTAAAATCCACACTTGTTGCTTGGAAAGATGACACTTTTCCGTCTATACCTTGAGGTGATACTTACCCAATATACCTAATATGATCTCCAGTCTCCGAAGCATCTCCCCATGAAATGAAACAGGAATCAGAATACCATCAAAATAATGCAATCCATGACCAAGAATGTTGCAGGAACATTGCATTAACCGAAAGACATTCTGATAAATTCATAGAGACCGCCGGTCCCAATGCCACTTTTTCAGTATCACTTTTGGCTACTGGTATCTGGTGGTACCCGTGAGCAATGTCCATACTGCTAAAATATTTGGCACCCTTCAAAATTTCTAAGGCCTCCTCTAACTGGAGGACTGGATAAACATCTTTGTACATCTCATGTTGAGTTTACCTAATCTATACCGAAGTATATCACCACAGGGCTTCCTCAGCATACCCTCACGGAAATAGGGCGCGCGCCCCATCTGCGCCCCAATTGCGCCCTATTTCTTCATCCCATCCACCCTGCTGCGCCCTAATTGCGCCCTTCAGGAATGCGCCCTAGAAGCTAGAGATAGGGCGCGCGCCCTAACTGCGTCTTATTTAGTTTGAAATTTTCGTTGATATTCAGACTGCGCCCTACTTGCGCCCTGTGGACATAGATGTTTTCTCCAAACTTCAGATTGCGCCCTATCTGCGCCCTGTGGACATAACTACTTTTCGAGAACTCAGACTGCGCCCTAAATGCACCTTCTGGACATAACAATTTTATCTAAAATTCAGAATGAACCCTACATGTATACTTGTGCCTTCTGGACTTTTTTTCACCAACATTCATTTAGCTAGTAATCACATATGCATACAAGTGCATGCATGTCTTAATAAAAAAAGTTTTCCCCAAAAATTCAGACTGTCTGCTTTATTCGCTATTCTGGGCTATAAAATAATTCATTAATGTGAAATTTGGACTTTCATACTTAATTTTAATAACATTATTTCAATAAAAAAAATCACACTTGAAAAAGAAATCGCTTCTAATCTGCGCCCCGACGGCGCCCAACCAGTACATGTACATCATTCATGCTATTATTCTCAGAGTGCGCCCTAATTGCGCCCCAACTGCGCCCTAATTGCGCCCCAACTGTGCCCTATCTGCGCCCTAATAACTGCACAATAGCATGTTATCTGATTAGTCAAAACTGTCACATGACCTTTATCTTATTGGCTGATATTAACAAAAGAAAGGCAGACATATTGGTTTTCAAAGAACCATTTTGAATTTGAAGATTTCATGCCCATTTAACAAGATTTTGGTGAGTAATTATCTCTGTTTTGTGGATAGGGGATAATGTAAAGGGTTTCAGATGTGTGTAGAAGTAATTTGAAGAAAAAAACTCAAGAAAAAGTGAGCGAAAGTGTCAGATGACCTGATGTACCAATTCCACAACAGCTGACCATAGTACATGCACATATATTTTCTTATAAATGTAATTCTAACCATGAAGGAACTCATGTAAGATTGGTTCGCCAAATGTCCTTCCTCGTTAAATAAAGTATTATTATTATGAATGCACATTGTAGATGAAGATAATATGTACCTGCAGAGTAAAATGAAATTTATTAAGGCTAGGTAGATGCCAATAATAATCTTTCCCCTTAAATCTTCAATTTATGTACATGTATACTGTTCTGTTCCCCAACTGCGCCCTAACTGCGCTCTAATTGCGCCCTAACTGCGCCCCAAATGCGCCCTAACTGCGCCCCAAATGCGCCCTAACTGCGCCCTATCAGTACAACATTCATGCTATTGTTCTGAGAGTGCGCCCTAATCGCGCCCCAACTGCGCCCTAATTGCGCCCTATCTGCGCCCTGAGACTGCGCCCCAACTGCGCCCTATTCTCTAATAGGGCGCATATAAGGCGCAATTAACATATTTGGAACGCGCCCTAATTTGCGCCCTAGCCATATTGAGTCTAATGGCAAAATTGGGGGCGCAAATAGGGCGCGCGCCCCAATTGCGCCCTAGCTGTCTCAATTCATGCGCCCTATTTGCGCCCTATTTCCGTGAGGGTATTGACTGCAGAATATCCAATTATTACATTGTCAGCTGCCTTCTGGAGATAGTCATGCACCTCAGCCCATTGACATATATATTGCCATTCTTGTTTAGGTTGAATAATGATAGCAATATCGATTATTAACTTTGATTATTAACTATGAAATTTACTTTGAAAATATGAAAGCAGTTATATTTCAGCTTCAACCAAACAGTTGTACGGTAAACATAATTTTTCTCATGTAACTGGTATGGTCTGATAGAGGACAAACACGACTTGTAGATATATATCATTTATTATTTCAATGACAATGGCCGTAACAATACGTACGGCATGAACAGAAGGAAGAGAACACATGAAGACGTTATTTAGGTATGGTCCACACAGTCACAACATGAAACACTCAACACAGGGGCAGGTGAGAGTCACATAATCTGCTGGTTAATCCAAGGGTGTAGTTTGACTCTCACCTAATATTAAAGACAGTAAATCAGCCTTGGATTTGATGGATCATCACAGAGAGTACGCGTTATGACCACTTCTTTTCTCAGATTTGGGTAGAATGACAATATGGCGACTATAGCACTAAGGTGCATCTAAAAATTTCTCCATAATTTAAAAGCGCATCACTGATATGGGAGGGTTAATTAACCCTTGTTGTGGGGATAAAGAAGCTGTATCTGTGACCTCCAACAGTAGATATGAATACTTATAAATAACAGGAGAGGGGTAATGGCTCGAGAGCAACTCCGGAATTAACCCTTTGTCGGGGGAAATGAACAGATTATATACATATAAACTAACAAGTAAGGGGTTAACTACTTCAGGTAAAATCAACCGGGTCATGGAAAAGCAACTAAAAGCAATCACCCTAAAAGTTACATGTTGATACCATAGATATAACATACCATGATAGCGGGAACGTGTTTATGATCTTCTGATACAGCAAGCTATGAAGCTTTACTTAATTGACTACCAAAGCCATACACTAAGGCTTTCTGCAGCTCAACAATAGGGTTCACTGCAGCTTAACATTATGGATTACTGTAGCTATGGCTTCCTGCAGCATAAATGAAAACTGGGCTTACCGTAGCTTTACACTGAGCATTTCAGCATGTTTATATTGAAGATTTTTGGGGAAACCCATTCTATCTTTGGTAGAATATTGCCACATTGTCTGAGCTGATACACATATTCACATTGGAAAACTAAACAAACAAACAACAAAGGAACTGATGTGGAAGGCGATTAAAATGTACGTTAACTTGTGACATGAAAGTGCCTTTTACACAAATGATGATGATAAATGATGATGAAATATTAGTTTATGATAATAATACCCTTAGTTAATAATGATAACCAGGTGGAGTTAATAATGATAACCAGGTGGAGTTGATTGGAGTGATATGACTCGGTACTCAGCAGATGGTAACACTGATCATAGTTAGATGGTAACACTGATCATAGTTAGATGGTAACACTGATCATAGTTAGATGGTAACACTGATCATAGTTAGATGGTAACACTGATCATAGTTAGATGGTAACACTGATCATAGTTAGATGGTAACACTGATCATAGTTAGATGGTAACACTGATCATAGTTAGTCTTCACAACCACAGTTTTCATACGGTAATCTCATTAGTTTGGTAAGAAGGATGTCATTGTTAGAATTGATGGCATGGATCAGTGAATGCCAATGAGAATGGAGTTTGTATTACTGGTCAATCTTCCTAGCAGGTATCAATTCACACCCTTGACCTCTTACAGGTCATGACTAGAGACGACCTGATCAACATCGTCAAGCCTAATCATTCATCCAACCATGTCATTTCCAAATGCCGTATTTCAAAAAAAAAAAAAAAAAAGTTACAGAATAATTATTTGTTGATAAACATATTTTTCTTATCTGGTATGCATCAGTGTTGACTGTAGTTGTTACTTGAATTTGTGTTTATACTGCAATTGCGAACATCACATTTTGCCAACACCATTGTAATGCATCAATTTCGCCTCAATACATAGACTTCCACTCCTGAAAGATTTCATCCTCGGCTAAAATTGATCTCTTCAAGAAAAGACGGACAGACAGATCGGTCTAGTCCACATGACTAATGTCCAATACATGTACACCTTTACATTACGGCTGAGTGGTAACCATGAAGACTGTGGTAACCATGGCAACCATTTATAGTGGTAACCATGGAGACTAGCAACCATGGCAGTTTATAGTGATAACCATGGAGACTAGTAACCATGGCAGTTTATAGTGGTAACCATGGAAACTGTGTGGTAGCCATGGCAACTGTTTATAGTGGTAGCCATGCAGACTGGAAACCATGAAAACAATTCTTGGTAGCGATGTAATCAGTTCATTGTTTAACCATAGCAACAGTTCGTTGAACCATGGAACAGATCATTGTGGTAATGGTACAATGGCAACAGCTAGTGGTAACCATGAGATGGTAACCCAAGACGAATAAGAAATGAGTTTCAACACGATGTGATAATACTGAATACATGTGCATGCACAGTGTTGAGAAGAATATATGATATAACATATCCTCACTGACCCTGCTACACGCGCACATGCTCACACACTATATGCAGCCAACAGCGTGCCACCACTACTACTGTAGTACGTAAATGAAATAGTCCAGACAGTCACGCAGGTTAATATTGCAGTGGAAAGGGTTAACACCTCTTGTAACGAGTTGTACAGTTACAAGTTCAGTATAAAAATATTCCAAATGAATGCGTTGCTAGTATGACCTCGTTTACTGACGGACACAGATTGCCACTGATAAACACTGTTGAACACATGGTACGTCAAACACACGAGTGGGAGCACTTATACAGGTCAAACACTGACCCTTACATCTTGAATGTGTACGAACGTATGTATGGACAGACGTACACGGTAACTGGCTCAACGTCCCTAGTGAAGGTGGCTACAAGTTGAGGATATATCTACAACCAGAAGTGTCGATCAACAAGAGGAACACTCCCTGTATGGAAGAAGGAACTACTATACAATGAAATATACAACGCTCTCATACTAGTAGAGTCTATTGCTCCAAGAATGCTTTTCGTTTAGGTGTCATCCCCTTGAACAAAGTCTATATAGTCTTTAACGGGGACAACGTACGTTGACACAGTGCAGCGAGCCCATCCACAGTATCGGTGGTATGGAGGATGGAGTATGCTGTCCAGTCGCCATGTGCATGTAAATTATCCATCAGTGAGGGTCCATCTTCCCTCAGATATAACACACCATAAACGTCAACAGAGTGCATCCCCTTATGCAACAGACTTATTCAGCCATCACATAACTATATACAAACGACATCTCATTCACGGCAATGCCCACTGTCACATTCAAATCCTTTCTGGACGAGTCATTAAATTGCCGAACAATGACACTCTTCACACCAACAGTTTTAGCGTGAATGTGTTCCTAACTCGTTTGAAAGTGAACCACCAACTGCACAATATCAGGTGTGCTCTGAACACAGTAATGCTCACACCAAAGATCTGCACATCACAGCCTGTGTCGGACAGGCAGACAAACAGACAGTTCAGTTTGCATAGTGGTCGAAGGAGCCCAGGTACTCTAGTGCGGCCCGGTAGCAGAACTGGTATTGGTCCTGAAATAGAAGATACACTGTTAGTGTAATGGCTGTCACTTCTGTATTTTTCATATCTATACAGTATCATTTTAAGTTTCATATTAACAATTGGAACATCCAGAGAAAAGATATGATGATTGCACTGGAAATACGTTTAATTCCCAATAATAATATAGAAACCAAAATATTTTAAGAAGAGTTTTACCATGTGTCCTCTTTGTAACTCGTTTGTGAAGATTTAAACCGAAAACCTTACAAAGTACATAATTTTCACTGTTGTTTTACCATATCACCAAAACTGCAATAATGGATATATGATCTGTTATTGTTTTCAGGCTAAATGTCAGTCTCAGAAGTTAGTATATCTGAGTACGGACCATTTATCAAATGGTACCACTGAATATTATAGAACAGAATAATGAGTGAAAGCTAGCTTGACAACACAACTGTGTGACATACCTCTGTCTGCACCATAGCTGGTCGCTGTGTCCGTAACATTTTCACGGTTTGGAACATGTCTACTACCCCCTCGTATCTCATCCTCTCCAAGACTATACTTAACGTTATAAACACACCTGTCCGGCCCACACCCGCACTGAAACAACAATAATAACATGCTTATTATGCTATTCTGCTGGTCTATTTCCCAACACCACATCAAAACAAATAAATCTTTAAATGAAGAGAGTTATTCCTCATTTGTCTGCGCAATATCAAAAACATGTGAACTTCAACACTATTCTCAGTAATAAAACTGAAACATGTAGGAAATGCCAAGAAATCTTTCTATCAAATTAAGTCTGGATAAAGTTTGTTGCAATGACAAAGTCTGAAGCTGAATTTTATTCAAACTGATAGTAAAGTGAAATATTGGGCAATATATCCTAAATTGTACCAACCTGCAATGCACAGAGATTGGTCCATCCTGGCCGAATTGTTCCTTTGTTTTGTGGACTTGACCAATGAAATCGATGAAGCCCTCTCCAGATTTTGGCACCCCTTGTTCGGGCCAGTCCGTGAACTGGAATTGTCGTACTGTGCGAGACTGACCATCCTAAAATAGTACAAACATATTTTGAATGACTGTTCAAAGCCACAATAACACTGGATACAATATGACAGGGATTAATAGCCCCATTGTTATGCACATCCAATGTTATACAATTTTTGTTTTAAATACCTGTTATTCAGTCTGTCATATGGTATCACAGTTGGTCTTATAACATCACCAAAACAATCAGTAAGAAGAAAATCATTAAGATGTGGCACATCATATGCAAGTTTCAAGTATTTAGACTAAGAGTGATAACCAACAAATCTATGTAAATTGAAGATTTTGTCTCAGTTCTGAAACTCCTTACTTCAGCACCAAAATAACTGGTGAAAAATATGTCAAATTTATCTCTGTTTTTCTCCATTTTATTAACTAACACGGTTGAATCAACAAAATGAGCGAGAATAAGATCTACAGCTCAAAATTATGAAGTTACCAATCCCTCTATAATACTATATCCCAGGATACATGTCAGCTGTGATATAGAGTGAGTGAGTGAGTGAATATGATTTAACGTCGCTTTCAACTATATTTCAGTCATATCACGACGTTGGGTCCTATTCCGTTTCACACCCGGCAACCACACGGGTAGGTTCCTATTCTTTTTCACACCCGGGAACCCCATGGGTGCCTCAGTCGCCTCTTACGACAAGCTGTCTGAGGAGCTGAGGCCTATTCTTACCATGACCTGCGGTCTGCCTGTGATATAGGAGATTACTAATAGTTGGTTAATTATTTCGTGTTTGTCACTCCGTTTAATCTCCAAGATCACAACGATTCCATTACCACAAGTTGTGCTGTGTTGTGCCATCAAGCCATGGATAGTCCCTTTGATGTAGGAACTATATTTTTTGTGCAAACGTGAGGCAGATTCTCAGACTTATGAGGATATTTGTGGATTATTTGAGCTCGAGTTGCACTACTAGAGTGCATGAATAGTGGGACTGCAATGAAGATGAAATCATATTAGTAGCCCATGATCCTGTATTTTCCAGTTGACGGTGCTGTCGCACAAATGGAGAACACTGTTGTAACACTATGTCATGACTTGGGAATCGACTATTGACAAGCAAACTTCATAGCATGTTGTGAATGCAACACAAACCATCTGGGTGTTGCTCGATCGCATACCCTTTGTCCTCTTGTATAACGAATAAGATGGACTTACCCGTGCATCAGTGACCTTGAACTCCCTCAGTATGTACTGAGGCATGTTGTACTCTGCCATGGGGTCCACCACAAAGTACTGATACCTAGCTGACCTCTCACTGGGCCAGTACTGGTGACACTTCTCCTGAAAACCAACAATACAATCAAATCAATTTCTAGCTTCACAGACAGTGCCACGTCATTCCACGTCATTGCCACGTCACGGCATTGCCACGTCATTTTCTTAGCGCCGCATAAACTCTTTATTACCAGCATTTTTCCCCCATTTTGACAGATTCGCCTCTCAAAGGTTTGCCAGAACAATGTTCTTGGAGACTGGGCCAAAGAGTTGTTTGATATCTTGTTAGTACTGGCAGGAAATAGTGTGGTGAAGGTTGACTCTTCAATCAACTCAAAGCATACTGTTTGTTTCATGCAAATTGTAATCTGCATCTGTTCAACAGAAAATGATGGATATATTTGGATTGGGTGTGAAAGATCAATTGTAGAAGCTTGGATATTTTAGTTACTGCCCCAGACCTTGCATTTTGAGGGGTGCGATCGCTCCCGCTCCCTATCGCGCGCCTAAAACACATCCCCAGCGCGCGATTGATAGCGCGCCTTTATTCTGATCGTTTAATTTCCTTTCCTATTGAAAAATGCAATGAATATCTATCAATTGCACGCTGAGAAGGAGGATATCATTCCCACTTTGAATCTGACCAGGGCGCGGTCATGTTTTGCAGAACGGCATCATGGGATTAATACCGGAAGTTGAAAAGTCGAAATCCCACGAGATCCGACGTTACTGTGACGTTCCAGTATGGCAGTCATCTAGAGGAAGCTGTGTAAATCTGTCAACATTTCTCGTGTGGAACGTCGATGACATCGGTCAAATAACGAATGACACTACCCCGGGTCGTGTTTTGGTGTCAAAAGTATGGTGCAATGTTCGCAGAAAATATGGCGACAAAGTCAAATCAGACCGGCGCATACGTGGGAAAGCAAGATCAAGATTTGACACTTGCATCAATGGCACAGGCTATACGTAACCAAACACAATGTTACAAGGCATTTATCGTCTGTGGTAAGTTTCAAGAGAGAAATAATGAAACAAACCTGTTGTTAATAAACCTGTGTATTCTTTGATTTGATGAAATTTGGCGCTGTGCCCGATCAAGCCGTTAGATATGATAACACGCACGTGGTTGAAAGACCGGGGGGTGTGGGTATTAAACTCAAATCAGTTGTCTGCATGAATAATATACGAGGAGAAGTAACTCCTTTTCCAATCTTTATTTTCTTTCAAATTCCAAGTGAACTTGCATCAATGCATGGAACTTCTTGCTGAGAATTTATGTACGTTGTATTGATTATGGTACCGTACTGTACATAATCAATAAATCTTTCAATCACCTGAATAAACTCTCATCCATTCAGATTAACTCCCCCTCCCCACCAGATTATTTTGTGTGAAGTTTGTGTAACTAATTTCCTGGTCTAATAATCTGTGTGGAAATTCACTACTGTGATTGAGTAATTAGATAATTTACCACAATAAATCACTACTTTTCTTTGATGTCTTACACTACTTATTTAAAATAACTAACATTTTTATTTTCAAACCAGGCATGTCGATATCCAAATATTTATTAAAAATGGAAATCACTCCCCTCGGTAAGTCTGAGAGAGCTATTTGCCGATCTTTGTCACTCCCCTTGGCGACTTCAAGGGAGTGATTTGCCACTCTCCTGCTTTTTTCAAACGTCAAGGTCTGCTGCCCCAGGACAAACCACGGCATGGGATCATTTCAGTGAAACCCCTTGGATATGTAAAGTGTCTGCCAACGCAGTAGTTAGTTCCATCCTGCATGTACATTGTCTCACCAACCAATGGCAGACAATATTCTGTCTGGATACAACATGGAGTCTAGACAGCAGGCTTATCAGTAACATAAAGGCTGGGAACAATAGAACTTACATGAACGATCAACATATATACAATTGACCCTCTTTACAACACGGTTCATTATAAAGTGATTTTCACTTTAGCATGGCCATTGTCGTGTCCCCGAATATATATCTGTAATATATATGCTGATGACTCACCAATATTTTGTCCCCCAATTTCAGCGTTATAATAATGAGGGACAAGTATCCACACTGTAAAATTAGGTGTTAACTTCTTGAACGCCTGAGTTGTAACACTTATTGAACACGTAATTGTGTTCAAAGTTTCCGTGTTCAATTTTGAGCTTTAGCATTCAATGAATGAATTACTGAATAACTCTAACTCTATTCAAAGTTTGAACAATAACATTCTAAAATCTAACGTAAGTATTCCCAATGTGTTCTGCATTTGAGTACCTGCGTTAATGGTTTGAATACTATAGTTCAAAATTGAAATATGGAAGTTAACAATTTGAACACAATTACGCGTTCAATAAGTGTTATGATTTAGGCTTTTTAATAAGTTAACACCTAACTTTACAGTGTAAATAAATCAATTGATGGATGTTATGTTAGATGAATGATATTCCTCTGCTCTTACCCGGCCCATTTCTCTGAGTTTGGTCAGCATAACTATAATGGTAGAATTGTGTTCCCACAACATCCGCCAGAAGTCTTCTGTTGTTTCGACTAATGGACCCTGTGTGGCCACGTATGCCTTCTTGTAGCGATAACCCTGTCAGTAGGTAGGGAAGAGGTACATCATTCGCTGTAGTCATTATAATCAATTGGATGAGAGTACAGATAAATTTTGTGATTAACTCGGGAAGTGCCACACATAGTGAATAGCATGCATGGGAAACAAAATATATCTGAAGATTAGAACGAGCTACAGAATGAAAAGGAAAACATAAAATCACAAACTCCATGAATTTAATTCTTGTAAGACTTGATCAATTTACAAAATGTTTGATGCTGGTCAAATTAAGGAATGAAGACATGCAGACTTTGGATTCATTAAAACTTGGCATTATCTCATGCTTTAACTTCAAGACATCCGCTTTATAGCATCCCACAACTGAAGCAGATTAATAATCAAGCATGTATTTTAAAATTAACCAAGCAATCTAGAAATTTCACTAGCTATCAGTGTTAATTTCCAAGCATTTACATGTATTGTTTAGATCTAATAATATATTATCTGGGTGTTGTAGAGGAATGATTTCCTACATGAAAGAAAATTCCTGAAAGCAGGAGTCATTTTTTTTTATCTGTGACAGATAGAAGAGGCCAAAAAGATGGAATTGTTTTTGGCGCACAAAAATTCTAACTGGTTCTCTGGTAGGGTGGTCAATGTGGCGTCTCCTTACTAAGTATAGATATATAGATATTTACAAGTGTCAAGTCGGGGTATAAAGTTGCTCGTACCACTGGACTACACCAACACTCAGCATGCACAAGGGGTCACTCCCAAAAACTTAGGAAATACATTACAACATGCACAGTAACAAAACGAGCTGAACAGCATTGAACAACACCCAAAATGATGGGAATGCATCAATGGGGACTAGTGACGGTGAACACGGACGGTTACTGCAAGGACAAATGTACAAATCTAGGGAGACTGTAGCTATATATACGACCCACATGCTGACCCCAGACTATACCAGAGAACCAGATCATTATCTTTGTGACGCCCGCCTTACCCCAGCTACTTACATGAAGGCAACTACTTACATCAATAAAGCTTGCATTGATGTAATCGGAGCCGTCCACCCCTCGTATAGGCTGGAGACAGACTCGCGTAGATTCATCTGAAATAACATAGATTCAATGAATCACCTAGTCAACGTTTCTAGAGAATGCCAGAGCATAGAAAATCTGAATATCAAAGATGAACTTGCATTATTATTATTGTATTAATTACACTTCCACTGAAGTGGGTGAAGAGAAGTGTTTTACACGCAGCAAGATCTGATGGGGAAATCCCTGACATTAGTTAATGCACCCCTCACTGCTATGAGAGAAAATATGTTTCATTATCACAGTTTGAGAACAGATGCCTTGCATGTAGAAATAAACACAGAGATCATGTTTAATAGAAATGAGAAGGTGTTGGCACACAGAGAAAACTTTATTCCTAGCACATAATATATCAGCAGTTTTAAAATACTCACAAGGTAAAATATTGACAAGCCTATTTTTGAACTTGTTAACAGGAAGGTTGGCACTCACGAACCGTGATGGGTTAGCCTTCATATTTGCTAGTCTCTGTCAAATTAAAAAGAAAAACAGGATTTTGAATTAAAAAGATAGTGCCACGGCACTGTAGCTCATCTGGCTGTAACTGGAGAAAGCAGCTGTAAGAAATTTTTACTAAAGAACTGCAATAGATGAGTTTCTAACTTGTGTTGTCCCCCCTGAACACTAAATGATCCATGTAGTAATTTCCTGAGATTTCATGATAACAAAGTTTCATGGGAATTCAAGATGCGACCATATTGGATTTTCGAAATGGATCAAAAAAGGTATCTTGCACAGCTGGACCACAAGGGGAACCTGTGTACCCAATTTGACAATGATCCATGCAGTAATTTCCTGAGAATTCATGATAACAAAATTTCATGGGGAAATTCAAGATGGCCGCCTGGTGGCCATATTGGATTTTCGAATCGAACCAGAAAAGGTATCTTGCACAACTAGACCCCAAGGGGAACCTGTGTATCAAATTTGAGAAAGATCAATGCAGTAGTTCCTGAGAAATCGCGATAACAAAGTTTCATGGGGAAATCCAAGATGGCTGCCTGGTGGCCATATTGGATTTCCGAAACAGATCACAAAAGGTACCTTGCACAACTAGACCCCAAGGGGAACCTGTGTACCAAATTTGAGAAAGATCTATGCAGTAGTTCCTGAGAAATTGCGATACCAAAGTTTCATGGGGAAATCCAAGATGGCCGCCTGGTGGACATGTTGGATTTTTGAAGCCGAGCACAAAAGCTATCTTGCACAACTAGACCCCAAGTGGAACCTGTGTACCAAATTTGAGAAAGATCTATGCAGCAGTTCCTGAGAAATCGCAATAACAAAGTTTCATGGGGAAATCCAAGATTGGCCATATTGGATTTTCAAATCGAAGCAGAAAAGGTATCTTGCACAACTAAATCCCAAAGGGAACCTGTGTACCAAATTTGAGAAAGATCCATTCCATGCATTAGTTCCTGAGAAATCGCGATAACAATGTTTCATCGAGAAATCCATATTGGATTTTTGAATCAAACAACAAAAGCTATCTTGCACAACTACACCCCAAGTGGAACCTGTGTACCAAATTTGAGAAAGATCTATGCAGTAGTTCCTGAGAAATCGCAATAACAAAGTTTCATGGGGAAATTCAAGATGGCCGCCTGGTGGCCATATTGGATATTCAAATTGGACTAAAGTACACATGTTGTACAACTAGACCCAAAGGGGAACCGGTGTACCAAATCTGAGAAAGATCCATGAAGTAGTTACCGAAAAATAATGATGACAAGATTTCACTGGCAAATTCAAGATGGCCGCCATGGCAGCCATATTTAAAATCGTATCAACACCGCATGAACAAATTCTGGTGTACTCATTGGGGGGAACATGCATGCCAAGTTTCAGTTTAATCAGTCAAGCGGTTTCGGAGAAGAAGATGTTTACGGACGACGGACGATGCACGACGGACGACGGACAATCAGGCCATGACATATAGCCCATCAGCCCAGATGAGCTAAAAATGTTTTATCTATTGTACAACAAAGAAAGCTAATGTATTTAAGTGAATTATAGTCAGCAAGGAATTTTATTATTAGCTGCAAGATACTAAAAGTGAAGCTAAAATTATTTTATTAAATAGTATATTAACATATATTGAAAATTATTAAATATGGGAATTATAAATACAACAGATATATACAAATATAAATATTCTACCTTAGAATGTTAACTTAGAACATACAAATAAAGGAACAGTAGTTCCATAAGTACTACTGAACTTAGAAAATACACATGAAAGAACTATAAAGAGTTACAATAGTTCACCTTAAACTCTAGTTCCATGCCTGTTACGGTCTCTCCTGGGTCAGGCTGAAGTAATTTTTGTATGTGAGCACCCAAGTTTCTGGCCGGGACTTCTGTGTTGCCCGTTTGTACCGCCTCCAAAAGGGCGTCGTGAATGAATATATACTGATCTTCAGTCTGAACCATGTAGTTTCTCTGAGCTCGTAGACAGGTCACATGACCGTAGATATCGACAGTTCGCTCGTGTTTGATACGCTCTAACATCGAGTCTATCACAATAAAAGCACCAGTACGACCAACTCCAGCACTGAAACAATCAATGGGAAATGTCACATGACAAAACAGGAAGACAAAATTAACAATACTCTATCATCTTATCTTATACACTGATCAGAAATGGATCGCCCAATTTCTTCAATTAAAGCTTTAATATCAGCCAAATACACATGGATCTATCCAAACAAACTGTTAATCCTAAAAAGCCAAAATTGGAATATCAAGGAAACACACAAAATACATTCCCATGGGAATACATGTCTGTGTAAAAGGAGCTTAAAGTTTAGACACTGGGTTATATTCACCTATGTTGAGCCGATCTGTCCGACTTACCTACAATGTACTATCATAGGACCAGCGTCGGGAGGATTGCTAGCTTTGACACGCCTCATGAACATGAGCAATGGGGTGGGGTGATCAGGCACCCCGTGGTCAGGCCACGCTGTGAACTGAAACTGTCTCACTTCTCTCTTCTCAGGGTAACCATGCTGACAACAACAACAACAACAACAACACTCTGGATAAAAATACTCAATATTCTCATAAAGTTTGGGAGATACATAATACCAGTAAGTTGGTCTGTCCCTGAAACTTTTGCAAAACATTAATTACAGATAATGCTACTCCAGGTTTTAACGTTTAAAGATTAAAATATATCACACTTATGTATTCAACAGAAACAGAGGTGTCACTTTATGAATGGCAAATTGTGTACTCATATTTTTTGCAATGAGACACTGATTTCGGAATTTATGTCTCATTCTGCAGGAAATTTAGAGATACCATCATGGAGTTATTGCAATCTGAGAATTATTCAGGATAATAAGGCATACAGATGAGAAATATATGTACCCGTGATACTTGGAAGGTTCTGATTGTATATGTGGCTAGTTCCATGACATCGACCAATGTCACGTGCATCACAGCATAGGTCTCTGTACCTCGACTGGGCCAATACTGGTCACATTTTATCTGAAACACGAACAAAACAGCATTAATTTATACAAATGCTGACAAACAATACTGGCTATTTGATAGTATGTTAAAGTCAGACATATGAAATCTCAGATTTATACTGTTATACCATATTTTTGATCAATTTAATGGTTATGGGGAAGAAAACAGCAACAATTTCAATCTGCTTCTTCTATTCTACAGATTGCACTTATAAAATAATTTTATTTTACACACCAATCCTCACGGATACTGGAATTATGAAAGACACAATAAGGGAGGTAACTCTGATAAGGGAGATAACTTACTCTGCTTCTCTCCTCCAGTTTGGTCATCATGACAACAGTGGCAGATCTTTGTTCCCACATCATTCTCCAGAAGTCTCCAAATGTCTCTGGTAATGGACCCTGAAAATGACAGAGGAAAGAGAAATGTAAAACATTAAAGCCTTTTAGATGATGTGCACCTCTCACCTGGCTCAAGACAGCCACACTTCATACACATGCACAGTAAAGATATGGTTGTACATATATCAATGTTTGAACATTGGAAAGGTGGTTAACATTCTGACTAACCGCAGCTTACTGTCTGTCTCACATTACGCTGCGGCGAGGTTTTCATGGATTTATCAGTTAATATAACATATTAGCATTCGAACCTCACCATATATTCCAAACTCTATCTGTGAAATTATTTGTCATCAAAACTATTTTCCTGACGTGAGAAATTGTTCAAAAAATCTCCGAAGTTTGTCATGTCCGAGCAACCGCATGTTGTAGACTCGATCATGCCGACGACCGGGCAAGTCCATTTTTACCCATAGGAGTCGGAGAGCGGTAGTGTGCTAGGGGAGATAATTCTTCCTTCTGCTTTCAGTGCAGAATATGCGGGATGAGTTACTTCCCCTAGCGCTGTGCCTCTCTTGTGGGTGAAAATGGATTTGCCTGGTTGGTTTCACAGCAAGGTACGTCGGTTGCTCGGACAAGGCAAGCTTTGGCGATTTTTTTTAACAATTTCTAATGTCTGGAAAATATTTTTGATGACAAATAATTGCGCAGATAGAGTTTGGAATATATGTCGAAACTCGACAGCCAATGTGTTATAATGACTGATAAATCCACGAAAACCTCGCCGCAGCGTAATGTGAGACAGACAGTAGGTCTAACAAAGAGCATGATATTGGGAACAAAAATTGGTACAGTCATCATATATTTGTATGGATAGCATTAAATAGACCAGTAAATATTAGTTACATGCCAAAATTACACCATAATGTATGCTAAGGGAAAGCTCAGGATTTGGGTCTCACTCACCTGTGTTGCTATGTAAGCATTCTGTTTTCTGTAGCCATCCATGTAGTTGGCGTTGATATAGTCGCCCCCTGGCAAGCTGTCGATGGACTGGAGGACAACGCGAGAGTGATCATACGCAATGACGTTGGCATAGCGGTTTTTGGGCTTGTTCACCTCCAGGTTAGAGTTGTCCCATGTGAATGACTGACCAGGCTCTATAGACTCGTACTCCTGAGAGAACTTGTAGTTATCGTTGGACTTGAGCGTGTCAATGTGATCATTCAACTGGGCAATCGGGATAGGAGGATGGTTGATCATGGCTGGATAGAGAGAAGAACAAATACTTTTAGAATGCGTATTATCCAGGCACACTGTGAATGTTTATTCATTATAATCAATGATACAGATATACTGTACATAATCACCTCCAGCAGAAATCTATGTTAATACAGAAACTGATAGCAAGATTATTATGATAGCTCAAACAAGTAAGGTAGATAATCCATAATCTGATTTCTGACACATAGATGTACAGTTAGTGCATTCTCATGGCATCAGATTGTATATCACCTACTGTCAGATTTACCCTCTGATTGCACTGGGTGTTGAAACATGGCACGTAGTGTTTGTGCGCATGGCTCTCGACCAATCAGCATCATCCGTTTGTAAATGGAGCATGTTCTTATTTAATAATTTAGCATAAAACTTGTTAATTCTTTTACAAGATATACTGGAGGCATTTCCCATCTCTCTCATATGCAGCTACATGCTCCCTGTGTCAATCAAAATCAATACAGACCGAATGCACATTTTTCTGCAACACGGACTTTTAGAAGGTTACAAAGGGGATGAAGATTTAATGGTACTACCTGGAGTTTGGTAGTTCTGACGTCTCATTTCCACAGGGTCACAAGGATGGGCTGGTACCTCCACTCGAATCTGTGTAGGCTCGGGACTCTTCTCTTTACGATTTGATTTTTTCCTGAACATTAACAGAAACAGAGTGAAGTTCTATACATTACTTCCATGTAAAGATCATTTGATCTTTGTAGTATACTACATGGAAATCATGGAGTATTTAAGAAGTTGGCTAAACTGTAAGCTGGCAAAATAATTAAGAATTTAGCCTTTATCAATGTGTAATTATACTGCATTGATCAGAGCAGCCAGCTCAAAAGACAGGCGATTTATCCTCCAAATAATGAGAACATTGAGAGTTGAACAGGTTCATTGATAAAACATTGTACAGTGAAACCTGTGAATAACGACACCTTTAAAAATAAATATCGACATTATATTAATCCCTTATAAATTTAAGGTAGGTTGAACCCTGTATAAACTTATGAAAACTGACACTATAATATAGTCCCAAGCATGGTCAGTTTACACAGGTTATAACTGACACTATAATCTGGTCCCAAGCATGGTCAGTTTACACAGGTTATAACTGACACTATAATCTAGTCCCAAGCATGGTCAGTTTACACAGGTTATAACTGACACTATAATCTAGTCCCAAGCATGGTCAGTTTACACAGGTTTCACAGTAATTTCATCATCACCACACCCCGTATTTCATCATCACCACACCCCGTATTTCCATGCCGCCACAAACATTCAAGCCAAATGTCATGACAAGTATGGCAAGTTAATCCGGATCTTCAAGACGATGTTCTCAGTTGACCATTGACCTCAATTAGTAAACATGTATCTAGCAATTAATATTTCCAAGACAACAATCAGCTTGTTTCACAGCATATATTTCATACATAATACCATGTGCTCGACCAAAATATATTAATGATCATTATGTGAACGTACTGTAATGATAAGACTTACCTGCGAATCATAATAATACAGATAACGACAATGATGAGGATGACCACGCCTCCACAGACAGGACCGACGATCATGAGGAGATCCTTGGTCTTGTTACTCTCGTTCACTCTACTACTGTCCACGTCACCCGGCTCTCCTGGCTCACCACGATCTCCCTGGTTACCCCGATCCCCAGAGGGCTCTCCTGGCACATACACGTTAGTATCATGATCACCTTTGTTGGGACGCCTGCCACCAGGACCCCCAGGAAGGTGCACAGAGATTTTGTCGAGGAGAGATAGGGGGTTGGAATAAGAACTGGATGTGTAGAGTTTCTGAAATAAAATGTTCACAATATTTCATAAAAGAGGTACAGAGATGATGGAGTACAGAGTTGAGATGAAATAAAATTAATATTTATCTAAATATTAGCAACAAATAAAGGATGCTGTCAAGGCCATTTTTGCATAATATTTTTCCCTCATTATGTATTTCTCCACTTAGATTAGCATTTTACAAGCTGGGGCAACAAACCAGAAGAACATATATTTATGAAATTCCAGCAAGACTTTTTTTTTATAAGTTTCCATGACACACAGATGAAGACCACTAAAATAGCCAGCAAAGGTAAGGCACAAAATAAGTTGGCTAAATGCAAGGGTCATCATGATATTGTTGTGGATGCCAACAACAAACTTACAGGGTCAACAGAGTAGGCTCGGAGGAAGACCCGATACTTCAGGTCTCGATCCAGAGGGCGGTTCACATATGACCCGTATGCCTGCCCATTACCCAGCTCAAACGTGGAGGGCAGATAACGGGCCTCAAATCGTGCAGCGATATATGGTTCAGAGGCAGGGAACTGTACATCCATCACATCCTGGGTCAGCTGAAGTGGAATAGTTGAGTTATCAATGGGTGACAAATGGTATTGAAAGAAGATACACAATTTAAAGGAGACTGCAAATCTTTCAACATAAAACGGCCTGTGTCACTGTGATATGAAGCAATGCAATTTAAGCGACATTTTCACAAGTAATAAATTTTAGAACTCTTTTAAAGTTCTTTGTATGGATTTTCTGGCACACACCAAATATTGTAAGGATGAAAATAAGCATGAACATTTGTAATAAACCCCCGAAAATCAGAATGAGATAGCTCCTCCTCATATTCAGATATTATGGGATTAATGGTCAAGGTAAGTACCATATCCACTGATATAGGTTAATTATCTTTATCTCTTCAGTTCGTATTAACACAATTTTATTCAACATTCCCCTAAAGAAATGGCTTTCAATTTCCAAACTTGCTTGGCCCTTCATACTTACATCATTGACAGTGAAGTCATTGGGAGGTTTGGAGGCATGACGCTCCTGGACGACACTGACGAAGTAATGACTGAGCGGACCATGTCTCTCAGAGGCACGGAACAACTTCAGCTTGATGATGCCTGGCAGAATACCATCGACAACTGGTCTCTCCACCACAGGGGGCGCTGTGACAGACAAGGGATTACCAAATAAACTTCGGCTCACATCTCAACCCGACTTGCATCAATAATATCTATGTTTTTTACAACCTGACTTGCACCAATATCCTTTTTTTTTTTCCATCAGATTATTTCAACTGAGCATAATATGCCAAATAAATTAAAGTGTCAGTGTCAGAAGATACATTCCATGATAATTTAAAATCATTATTTACTCCCCCTAGAACAATCATTATTTACTCCCCCTAGAACAATCATTATTTACTCCCCCTACAACAATCATTATTTACTCCCCCTACAACAATCTCACTCCTGTTGGGTAATTGTGGACATTCAATGCAGGACACAATACTATGTAACCAATCATTGGCTCTGATTTTCACTTCCAGTTTAGCAATTTCACATCTCCTTCACCCAGATAGACAATCATTGTACAGAACTGGTACTTCCTGTTCATCCAGTATCTGTACGAACTGTCTCCCATTCTATGAGATAGAAAACTTTCTCCTCACCATTGGGACATGAAGCTGATTCGTGTACTGACCTTCAATGAGTGTCTCAGAGGCGAGAGCAGCATCTGGTCCAGACGTCAGATCCTGGAATATTGCGCTCATGTTGAAATAGAAGAGCATCTTAGGCTGTAGGTTCTTCACTGGGAATTCTTTCGCCTGTCCAGGGATCTGGAGGGTCTGCATGGGGTGTGTCACTGTCTGCATCACTCCGTACTTGTCACGGTAACGCTTCCTACCCTGGTACCTCAACTGATCAAATTCATCATACAATGAGACTAGCAATTTAACACAACATTGTCTATAATACTATTTTTGTTGTACTTTGCTCGGCGAAATTAATACTGAATTTAAATGGATCTAAAGACGAATTATGTTCGGTTGAAGGATGTCAGTGTTACATGTAGGATATCTCTCTAGTCAGTCTCAATATAGTACATTCTGTCGATGTTACTTTGACACACATATGGCTTTATCAAAATTCGGTCATAATGTATTTGACTCTGCTTTGATGCATGGATGGCCAGCCTCAATCTGTATTCCCCAAAATGTTAGCGGAGAAATTTCAACATGAGAAATTCATTGCAACAACTGAGTGACTGCAATAAAGGCAAATCATAAATTTATTCCATAATTCAACGGTTAGAAAAGTCACAGCTAATTAAACGTAAAGCCATACACTGTATATTCCTCCACAGACTGCGATATATATGAACAGGTGGATCATGGAATTACATACTCTGTAAGAGTTCACACCAGCTTTGGACGGGGCCTCCCACTTGAGCACAACCGAGCGCGATGTCTGGGAGGCAACGTGGAAATGTTGTACAACATCCAAACTGGTTTGATCCGCTGATGAAGTAGAAATGGAACGAACCGTTAATTTCACAGTCAAAATAAAATCATTAAAATTCGAAAATATCAATTGAAAACAGCAAGTGAAACCCCTTTTTAAGACTTGTCCAATCTCTCCAACATAGCCCAAGCGGAAGGCCACAGACTCGAATTAGTGACTTGTTTCCCTTGTACATGCCCCTTTCTGGTTCCAGGTCAGGTCATGGCAGAAGAAAAATGCACTATTTCAATGTTACTGAGGAACGTGTGTTTCTCTAGTATTGGGAGAATCAGAAAAGACAGGCAACACACGAATTAAATATTGCTCATCATTCAAATTCATAGAGTCTTATATAAAGTTCTTTCCTGTAGTGTATTTCAACATGTCAACAATGGAAGTGACCCGACATATCCTGCAGTTAAATCGACAAACACCATTTCGAGGTTGTCTTGTTGGTATATCAGGCCAGACATGTTATGAGGTTAGTTTCTCACACAAAATGCTTGTACAGTCTTTAAATTGATCACAATTAACTTACAGTCAGTAGAGAATGTACTCTGGGTAATGTTAGACAGGTTTCCATATCTCCCATCCACAGAGCGTGCCTGCACTCGTACAGCGTAGATTGTGTGCGGGCGAAGGTTTGTGATTTCTGTGACTGTGTATGGACCAATGTCTATGCTCTGCCACATGTCCATATTAGGCAATGCGAACATGTTGTAGAAGACCTTGTATCCGGCGACAGGGAAAACAGGTTGTTCCCAAAAGACCAAGATGGACGTCGGCGTAGCTCGCTGGACCTTCACATTTCTTGGAGCAGGTGGCACTGAAAGTCAAACAAATCAAATCAGGATACAGGTCAGGTGATAAGCTCAATACATTATAAGGTCATGTGAAGATTGTAATCGTCAGTCAAAACAGCAGTTTCACTTTCGATTTGCAGGTAGATAAGATCAGTGCAGATATCACCAACCTACGGTGGTGGGTATGTATGGGAATTCAGGCCGGCTCAGGTAGTGCCACACTGTCACCTGTGGGAATGCTGGCAAAATGCAACCCTAACTGACATCTTGTGGCAGGTATCCACATAACAAATTTGAAAGAAAATCCATTCTGATTTTATAGCCCAGAAACTGGGTGTGATTGATGGATGGACAGACAGACAGACAGACAGACAGACAAACAGACAGACAGACAGGCCATAGTCCCCCTCAAGCCCCGTCAGGGAGCTGTGGGGACAAATTAAAAAGCTAGAAAATTCAATTATCGTGTTATTTATTATGTTAACACAGATATATTTATCACAAATTGTGGTGTGGAACAACCAAAAGCTCCCATGGAACAGTCAACAATGTATAAGTACAGATGAAATCTATCACACAATCAAGGTAGTTTCTTACTCTGTCCAAATGTGCGGAAGTGTAACTTGTTACTCCAGGGGCCGGCCCCACGACTGGTGAAGGCTTTTATCTGAAATACATAGTCCGTGTTCATTTCCAATGCTGTGATCTCCACCGACGTCTCTGTGATATTCAGATCCTCTACACTGATTGGATCAGCTAGCTTGTGATAGGTGATCTGGTACATGATTATCTCCCCATTCCGCAGGTTTTTAGCAGGAAGATCCCAGGCAAGGCGCACACTTGTTTCACTCAGACCGACCGCAGAGAAGTTCTGGGGTGCACCTCGAGGTACTGTGAAAGGAGAGAGTAGAGATCAATAACATTACTTTAATTATGTTACCTCAGTATATCGATTTCTTTCAGGACAATAAGAAATTAAATGTTACACTGCATGCTGCCAGAACTGGGCTTGCTTTGCATGTTGTATATGATGCATCTTTCAGTCCCCCAGCCCCCAAACTCACACCCCAGTCCATAAACTCACACCCCAGTCCATAAACTCACACCCCAGTCCATAAACTTATGAAATCTATAGTAAATTTGTGAAAAAACTATGGAAGCTTTATGAAGATATGTACGTATAAGATTAGTATCTAAGAGATGAGACAGTCATACCTCCATCTGGCGTCCTCACTGTTTCCACCGCTCGCTGTCCAAAATCTACAGCGTTCTTAGCAGATACTCGGAATTCATAAATAGCACCTTTTTCTGCAAATAGTAAGTTTTACAAGCAGAATCAGTTATATGCATATAACGAAAGGAACTAAACTGCCATCTCACATGTATTTCAACTTGCAAGAATGGGCTACTATTGTCTGGGGATCTCCTACCAAACATGTCACAAATTCTCAAATGCCACATTAACAACAGAAGGAAAGCATGTTTTATTTCCTCAGTTAAAAAGTATTGAGAGTATAGTTGCACCAAAGATCTGGGATATCTGGAACCAAATTTATCATACATGAGGATAATGAAACTTTGCATTCAAACTTACCAAGAAGATCTGTCTCAAAAGTGTACTTCTCCCCAGGCCAGGCCAGTTCCTCGTAACTCTCTCCCTGTTTACCCCAGACCACCTTGTAACCCTCCACCGCGCCATAGGTCTCTCGAGGGCGCTGCCACGTCAGACGTACTCGTGGTTGTTCTTCTTGCATTAACTCTACGTTCAAATTACGAGGCGGTGTTGGTACTGTTAAGAAATTTGATTAATAAATTGTTACAACAAATTCAGACAGGAGCAACGAGGTATATATAGTGAGCCCTAAAAATGAATTATTCGCTTGTCACATAGGGCTGTGGGAGTATATTCAAGGAAGATAGCTAGGTCACTGTCACATAGAGCTGCACGAGTACTGATTGAGGGGAGATGGCTGGGTCACTGTCACATGGAGCTGCATGAGTACTGATTGAGGGGAGATGGCTGGGTCACTGTCACATAGGGCTGCACGAGTACTGATTGGGGGGAGATGGCTGGGTCACGGTCACATAGAGCTGCATGTAATACTGATTGAGGGGAGATGGCTGGGTCACTGTCGCATAGAGCTGCACGAGTACTGATTGAGGGGAGATGGCTGGGTCACTGTCACATACATGTAGGGCTGCACGAGTACTGATTGAGGGGAGATGGCTGGGTCACTGTCACATAGAGCTGCATGAGTACTGATTGAGGGGAGATGGCTGGGTCACTGTCACATAGGGCTGCACGAGTACTGATTGAGGGGAGATGGCTGGGTCACTGTCACATAGAGCTGCATGAGTACTGATTGAGGGGAGATGGCTAGGTCACTGTCACATAGGGTTGTATGAGTACTGATTGAGGGGAGATGGCTGGGTCACTGTCACATAGAGCTGCATGAGTACTGATTGAGGGGAGATGGCTGGGTCACTGTCACATAGAGCTGTAGGAGTACTAATTGAGGGGAGATAGCTAGGTCACTGTCACATAGAGCTGTATGAGTACTGATTGAAAGGAGATGGCTGGGTCACTGTCACATAGAGCTGCATGAGTACTGATTGAGGGGAGATGGCTGGGTCACTGTCACATAGAGCTGCACGAGTACTGATTGAGGGGAAATGGCTGGGTCACTGTCACATAGGGCTGCACGAGTACTGATTGAGGGGAGATGGCTGGGTCACTGTCACATAGAGCTGCATGAGTACTGATTGAGGGGAGATGGCTGGGTCACTGTCACATAGAGCTGCAGGAGTACTGATTGAGGGGAGATGGCTAGGTCACTGTCACACAGGGTTGTATGAGTACTGATTGAGGGGAGATGGCTAGGTCACTGTCACATAGAGCTGCATGAGTACTGATTGAGGGAAGATGGCTGGATCACTGTCACATAGAGCTGCATGAGTACTGATTGAGAGGAGATGGCTGGATCACTGTCACATAGAGCTGCATGAGTACTGACTGAGGGGAGATGGCTGGATCACTGTCACATAGAGCTGCATGAGTACTGATTGAGAGGAGATGGCTGGGTCACTGTCACATAGAGCTGCACGAGTACTGATTGAAGGAGATGGATGGGTCACTGTCACATAGAGCTACACGAGTACTGATTGAGGGGAGATGGCTGGGTCACTGTCACATAGAGCTGCATGAGTACTGATTGAGGGGAGATGGCTGGGTCACTGTCACACAGAGCTGCACGAGTACTGATTGGGGGGAGATGGCTGGGTCACTGTCACATAGGTTTGTATGAGTACTGATTGAGGGGAGATGACTGGGTCAGTGTCACATAGAGCTGCATGAATACTGATTGAGGGGAGATGGCTGGGTCACTGTCACATAGAGCTGCATGAGTACTGAATGAGGGGATATGGCTAGGTCACTGTCACATAGGGTTGTATGAGTATTGATTGAGGGGAGATGGCTGGGTCACTGTCACATAGAGCTGCAGGAGTACTGAATGAGGGGAGATGGCTAGGTCACTGTCACATAGGGTTGTATGAATACTGATTGAGGGGAGATGGCTGGGTCACTGTCACATAGAGCTGCATGAGTACTGAATGAGGGCAGATGGCTAGGTCACTGTCACATAGGGTTGTATGAGTACTGATTGAGGGGAGATGGCTGGGTCACTGTCACATAGAGCTGCAGGAGTACTGATTGAGGGGAGAAGGCTGGGTCACTGTCACATAGAGCTGCATGAGTACTGAATGAGGGGAGATGGCTAGGTCACTGTCACATAGGGTTGTATGAGTACTGATTGAGGGGAGAAGGCTGGGTCACTGTCACAGAGCTGCAGGAGTACTGATTGAGGGGAGATGGCTGGGTCACTGTCACACAGAGCTGCACGAGTACTGATTGAGGGGACAAGGCTGGGTCACTGTCACATAGGGTTGTATGAGTATTGATTGAGGGGAGATGGCTGGGTCACTGTCACATAGAGCTGCATGAGTACTGATTGAGGGGAGATGGCTGGGTCACTGTCACATAGAGCTGTATGAGTACTGAATGAGGGGAGATAGCTAGGTCACTGTCACATAGGGTTGCATGAGTATTGATTGAGGGGAGATGGCTGGGTCACTGTCACATAGAGCTGCATGAGTACTGATTGAGAGGAGATGGCTGGGTCACTGTCACAGAGCTGCACGAGTACTGATTGAGAGGAGATGGCTGGGTCACTGTCAGAGCTGCACGAGTACTGATTGAGGGGCGATAGCGAGGTCACTGTCACATAGGGTTGTGCGAGTACTGATTCAGGGAAGATACATGTAGCTGGTCACTGTCACCTAGGGCTGTATGAGTACTGATTCAGGGAAGATAGCTAGGTCACTGTGACACAGGACAGTAGGAGTACTGATTATGGGAAGATGGCTAGGTCAATGTCTCATAGGGCTGTAGGAGTACCGATTCAGGGAGATAGCTAGGTCACTGTGGCATAGGGCTGTAGAAATACTGATTCAGGGAGGATGGCTAGGTCACTGTGACATAGGGCTGTAGGAGGACTGATTCAGGGAAGGTGGCTAGGTCACTGTGACATATGGCTGTATGAACACCGATTCAGGGGAGATAACGAGGCCACTGTCTCATAGGGTAGCATGAGAAGTGATTCAGAGGATACAGCAAGGTCACTGTGACATAGGGCTGAGTAGCTATTATGTATACATATAACTCACATTCCGAGATCATCCATTCATTATTATCCACCTATCAGGTACTGTCAACATGAATCTCTGTATTAATGCCCCAGACCAGGTCTGAAAATGACTAAATATATTCTAGAATCCAGTAATGTTATGTGGGGTCTACATATGATACAGACAGATTGTATTTACCAGCTCCTTTGGTGTTGACGGTTTTGGCCTTGCTGCGGATACCATCCCCTTTCCTGGTGTAGGCCACAACCTGGAACTTGTACCTCGTGTCCGCGCCGAGACTGGTCACCACTGCGTCAGTTTTCTCACCGTCCATGATGTCAACTATACGTGGCGTATCCGAGACCTGGTCATTCTCATCCACAGGGACATAATGTACCTGATAACCTCTGATAATACCATTGCGCTCTTTCCGAGATGGCGGTTGCCATTCAACAAAGACCGCTGTGGAATTAATAGCTTCCAAGCGAACTCTCCTAGGTTCTCCCGGAACTGTGAAAAGAAGCCATTAAGTTTTGCTAATCCCATCCTGCAGTTGGAGGCGAAGCGAACAAACAGACCTCATCTAACAACAACACCACCATTGTTGCTCCCCTAGTACACGAGGTCTGGAGCACATATTTGAGCAGTTTGTCTCAAAATACCTCGTCCATTTCAATCTTTGCAATTTCCATGTTTAACAAAAACTTAAGACAAAATAAATTGGAATTTAACAGAGGGTATCTTGAACATGCTTGAATACTAATGACGGGTTGCAAATGTTATGTCTTATGCTATGAAATCAGTATGTTAAGGAATTATACAAGTAATAATAAATGTGATTTTAAATTAGCATTTCCAAAATTACTAGCAAAAATTATAGAGCTTGAAAGAAATTAACAAGGAATGTTGAGTTAAAGACATACACAAACAGATATAACATAGATGCAAAGTGCGGCGGCCGAAGCTAAACACCAGTGCCATGGGTGACTACGCGTACATGCACAATATGTTAAGGGGTATGTAGTCGCAGTTACAAGGGGAACAGCAATGGTATTTACTACAGATCTAGTAAAAGTAAACAATGTCGATACAAAGTTAGCGTGGTATAATACCCTGATTGGAAGATTAACTGAGTTATGTAAACTTCATAGAGAATGGTTAAGTTGCTGCACTCATACAACAATCAGCATTCTTAAATTTCTATGGATCCAAATGAGACAGTTAACATATTGATTGGGTATGCAATTTTTTGATCAGCAGACGTGATTTTTGTGAAGTTTACATAGTCTAGTTCATCCTTAAAGCACAGGGTAGTCAAAGTAAAACATGTTAAAGATAGTCGCCAATTGTATTAAATGGGGTTGTTATATGGAAATTCAAACTGAAACTAGGAGAAACGTTAAGGGGCTTGATTAATTAGGCTATACGTGCGTGGATTTTGGTTATCGACACCACAACAACTCGGACAGAAGAACGTACAAATTTCACAATTGTACCGGACAGGAGTATATGGAATAGCTGTAGGCATTGTTACGTTGCTGGTCTGTTAGACGTGGAGTGTCAGGTATACTGGGGGGAACGTGTGGTTAGTTCAGCATCACCTGTGTAACACTGCAGCCATAAACGTATCAAATCAGCTATCAAGTAATTAGAGGGACGTGAAAAACAGGAACTGACAGAGAAAACGGAACAAGTCGTTAAAGACAACATAATTTGTACAAAATAACTCAATAGGCCTACGTACCATCCTCATCAGTTTTGACAAATATGGGAGGGGACTTGGGGCCATCGCCTACATTAGTCGAGGCCAGCACCCAGATCTTATACTCTGTCCACTTGAAGAGCTGAGCCAACTCGTAAGATCTCTTGTCCGGCCCCACACGTACAATCCGGGCCTGGGTTTCAGTGCTTTCACTCATGCCGTCAGCATTTTCCATATAAAATATCTTATAATCTGTGATCTCGCCATTTTGTTTGTCAGCAGGCGGAGGTTTCCATGTGACCTCGATTCTGCGGGAGTCAATGGGTCGACCACTGACTGCTTGAGGAGGGGCGCCGGGAACTGATAGGGCCAGGGCAGAAAGAAAAGAAATGAAAATCAAACAAACGGAAAATTAAACATGCACTAATTGGGCATGCCTGTGAGATGGGAGAGCCCGAGTCATCTGTGCCAAATGACTTGATCTCCATGTGCTGTCTTGTGATGGTAATGTGGTTATCAAATTAAGATAGTTAATGTATACAACTGAAGAGAGACTTTAATAATAAAAATCCCTTGTTTTGCATTAAAAAAAAAGAAAATTTGAATTGAACAAGGGTCAGCTTGCTTGCAGGTGTGAGGATTTAATGAACAAAATAATGCTTTTAATTTGAAAAAAAGAGAGTAGAAATAAGATTCATGCTGTTGTGATTTTTAAGGTGCATGAATCTAGAATTATTTTGGGGAAAGAAAGCTGTCAGGCCTAGAAGTCATGCTAAAGGAAACAAGCCATCATACATTGCATTTTCAACCCCCAACCCCCATCAAGGACAAACTGATTGAATAGCCTGAGCCCTCGGGCTTATATTTCCAATCTGACTACTGCACACAGATCAACAGTAGTAGTAAATACGAAAGTAGTATATCAGCATAAATAATGGAACAGTCCATTATGTATGCTGGAGGGGGCAATAGACCATATACTTAAGGAGGCAATTGGTAGTATGCTATTCAAAGACGGCACTTGGCAGTGAGCATACTATTCAAATGGGAAATCAACATGGTAAAAAATTAGTGTTAATTGTATTCACCAAAACTGGTATGACTAATTTTTATTTCTTACAAACATAAATGAAATGGAGCACGTGTTGAAAATGAGAACAGATTTCTCAAGGAATTAGACTGTAAAACAACTACATATACATGTATCACTGTCATATATAATATATGGAAATGTTATTTTCTGATCATAATTCTGCACTCTTTGTTCACATTCAGACACCTTTATAACTGGAATTTTGGAATCCACAAAGTCTTGATTCTGAAATTTCAAAAATGTCCTTCAATAGAATATATGATAAAATGAGTCTGGGCCAATCAGAATTGAAGCATAGTGATTGTCATAATGGGACTGAGTGGCCCAATCAGAATTAAAGCCTGGTGATTGTCATGATGGGCCTGGGCCGATCAGAATTAAAACCGGGTGGTTGTGATGATGGGCCTGGGCCAATCAGAATTAAAACCTGGTGGTTGCTGCCACATGGAAAGTCTGGGAAGTTGAGAGTACTATTAGATACAGAGATACATGTGTATGGGCTGTTTCTTCACTAATGTTATTTCTCCAACTTCCTGTACTTCTATCGTACCATTTTTACAGGACAAAATATCTGGCCGACATCTACATAAATCTACTCTAAGATGTTGTACAAAAAAAAAAACCCCATCTTCACTGCTATGAAACATAAGCCTCAGCTGTCATATATGTTGAAATAGAAAATATGTTTGCCCTATATTTTAGTCATCTAAATGATGGATAGCGAATTAGTGGGTAAACTGGCGATCTTGTCTCAGATAGAAGTATGGAAGATTAACTGGATGTATATATATATATAAACTTTTCAGTTAACATAATAAGACATAACTTACATAATACAATGTTAATGCTGTTGAAAATATTTTCATTGGACTTGTCGAAAAGCATTAGCTCAAACAGATAGTTTCTCTCGTTTACTTTCAAAAGAGGCAAGTATGTAACTCAAAATTGTGGCCTGAACCAACATACTAGTGTGACATGTGTAGAGGGGCCAGGGGCAACAGCATGAGAGAAGACTGATGTAAAGTCTCTGTGGTATTCAACATCAATCTCTCCATCACTCTCAGTTGTGGCTCTTCACAAGATAAGCTTCCCTCAATTCTGAAGGGAAACTAAACAGTCATCTATCAAATGTTCTCCCCTCTAGCTGTGGGGGTGTAGTTTCATAAACTGTCTTCAGCTTTGACTATATTTAAGTCTCAGTCAACACCACTATTTACATAAAACAGAAGAACCTAGTCACCTAACACTTTATCCCTCAAAAACTGTTCTATTTATCTTCCTCTACAATAGTCTCAGACCATCTGTCCTGCTTGGGTCGGACTTAGGAGACATGTTTACAAGTTAAAACTTAACAGACTTCAGGGCATATTACATGACCTGCCATTGGAGTGAGGAGTACCTATTTTAATGCCAGAGGGAGAGGTCGGGATATATAAGACTGTCATGTGCAGTTTGTTGTATTGAACACAGGGATGTAAGGGAGATAACTTTGCGTGGATCTATTTCATGAACACCACATGATAAAACTTGACTAAAAGCTCTAAAACAATTAACTGCTGCAGAATGGGAGCACATTTAACCAGTGAATACAGTGGTACGTGTGATACGATGTAGTTGTGAATTGGTACACTTTGAGTTAACTAAAGCACAAAAATGTCAACACACAGAGCTAGCAGTTCAAAGGGAGGTAATTTGAACCCAAGGGAATAAAGGAACTTTTACCCCTTGGATACAACATACCAGACCCCTAAACTCCTGGTCTGCTGGGTTGATGACTGGTGAATAATCTAGTGATGAGCAAACATTGATAAAGTCTGGGATAAATTCACAATAATAGTACAGTTGATAAAGTGTATGGCTGGGACAAAGTACAGTACTGAAGTAAATGTTTAACCTGAAGCAAGTGACAAATACACGTAGACTATTGAAAAATCTGACTAAGACATGTACATGATGTATAGCACCACAAAAAACAAGTTAAATGTAGGAAAGAAATTTGAAAAGTACACAAATAACATGGGAAGAAATGGGAGAAAAAGGGAGAGTACTCACCAAACGGCAACGTTCTCATTTGTATGGTTGGAGTTTTGGCCCCTTCTCCGCGGGTCGATTTAGCCGACACCTGTATGTGATAGACAGTGTCTGGAGTAAGGTCTTCCAACGTGAAGCCAGCCACAGGAGGGTTAATGCTTATTCGGACATTTTGGCGGTAGTGCGAGTCGTTGTAATACAGCTCATAACTTTCCATCGTATCGGATTCATCGGGCGCATCCCAGGACAGGCGGATTGAGTTTGGTGAGATGGATTCACCATGCAGGTTCCGTGGTTGTAAAGGTACTGAAATCACAACAACAATGCACAATTGTACTTAGTGAATCAGGATGATGGTGCAGTACTGAACAGTAACAAATAAACCACATGTGTAGACACCTCAGAGTATGCATCACCATGATTCTCTTCCATCAACCAGCTGTCTATACAAGGTGACCTGATCATTAATCCAGGCATGGGCATTGTTACCACTGAAAAAGTCTGAAATCTACTCCAAAAAGTCTGAAATTTTCCACCCCCTACCAGGAATATGGCATTTTTGGGCATTTCAGACAGAACCGACAACTTTTTATTTTTTCAAAATTTTGATGAAAAAGTATAAAATCAGCCTACTGAATGAAAATCCCATGCCTGTTAATCAGAGAGTTAATCTACATCCATTGTGCTCCAATGGCAAGGATAGTTAATGAGAGTGACGGCTCTACAAGTGATCAGGTAGTCAGGATTCTAGTCATGAAGACAGGAAGTACATCGTCTATCATGTTAGAGCCAGAGTTCGGAGTTAGATCATGGTGTAGGTCACTTTGAGGAGTCTGCGTTAGAGACAATGTCTGACAAAGATACAATAACACAGATACATGTACACACACGATGACATCATTCTTACTGTCTATGACACAGCTAAGAGTAAGACTATCAAGAATTCATTCTATTTTTCTAATGTTTTCTTCCAAATATATCAGCTGCTATTAGGCTTCTCAGCTGATTCATCGACCAAAGATCAATCAGTCCAAACTGTAGAAAAATGTATCTGCTCTTGAATGGAGGATGCCAAATTTAAACAGTGCACTACCATGTGTAACCAGTATATTGGCACTGTAACAGAGGCAGACGGTTTTCATTGTTGCCTTAAGCCAATAAGTTATAATGCCATGAATACAGTGTTCCTTCAGTCAGTTTTGGAGTGTACACATTTAACTTTTTAAGTCTCTGATACTTCAATGACTTAGACCACCATTCAACGCCATTAAATGAAAAACTGACACTCACTTTCTGTTGTTGTGGAATAACTAAATATTGTCGGACACGGTTAAGCAACTTTGTTAACATCACAGCAGAGGGCGTACACACAGGGGGGTCAGATTTGTTTGATCTTTTCACATCACAACTCTTATATTTTGATACATTTCGATACTGATGTTGCTTTTGAATTTTCTGGGTCTGTCAACAATGCCAACAATGTGTATGACATCATACGTCATGATATGATCAGTTGTGTCATTTCTGCAGGATGATGTCATAGACAAGTAACAATCTTCCCAGATACAGGAGGTCATTATTATGGTATGTATCCTATGTCAGATGGCCACTCAATCATTTACGGAAGTCATGCTCTATATTTTACAGTCTATTTAGTTCAACAGCTTCAAGTTTGTGGAAATGAAGAGCATTCTTAGCTCCATTCATACTGCTCCCAATGTTAGTATCCATCAATCTGGCTCCCCTACCTGTGCTCATGCCCTCTGCTGTCACATTGACGAAATTGCCTCCCTTCCATGACCATTGGTATTGTAAACAGTTTAAACCAACAGAAGTGAATTTAGGCAGATGTACATGTCTAGGAATGAAATGATCAAATTATGCGAGACCTTTACCAGGTATCGTACCACATAAATCTCATCAACTTGCTCTTAGCTGCAATCAGCATAGACGTAGTAAACAGACCATTTAATTACACTCATTTCTTAGCACTAGCATCAAATTCAGTGCATACAAACGGCAGAGCGCACGCAATTGACAGCATTCTCGATTATACAATAATTTCTCTTGAAACATATCAGAAGTTTAAGCTCCATGCCATCTAAAGTCAACGTAAAGTTTGAGATAAATCAGGAAAGAAATTTGAAGAAAAATAATAAAACACAAACTGAGTTAATTATCAATGGGTGTTTTAAATGAAGACAAATACCCTACATGTACATTTTAAGCCTGATAAACAGGACCGAGTTTTCCTTGACCAGTTTTCATGTATCCGTCAGCATATTTTTCTGTTGTCCAGTTTCTTAGATCGTGTGTTCATATAATCAGTTTTATTTGCTGGTAGCGTTCGGTCATACTTTCAAAACCAGGAACCACATGTTCATGTGCCATGTTACACAGTTTTTTCTGAAAAACTACAAAATATCGTCTGTTTCTTGTGCTTGTTGAAATCTGCAGATTTGGTATTTCAAATGCTCTCTAAGGATGTAGTCCATCTTAGCAGCATTAATATGGCTCTATCACCACACAATTTACACAGGTCATGTGATGCAGAGGAGAGATTGACTTTTCAATGTGCTTGCGAAGCTCTGCTCTTAGATGTCCTGGCTTATTTTCCATGACGATGTGTACACACGAGCAATTATGTCTGGCTGTGATAGTTGTTCGTCTTATTGTATGGGCCAGATGATATTTTACCCTATTTCGTAATACACACGGGAAAGTTACGTCGAATATTGTAAAATTGTCAAGGAAAACTTGGTCGTGTTTATCAGACCGTATGTCTAAATTTTGTGGAATTGAACTGAGACAGCTGAATTGTTAGGACTTAATAACAGCAAAATCAACCATGCAGACTCATAACTCATCAGACGGCTACAAATTATCAGTTATATTTTGTCATAAAGAAAGTAAACTAATATTACTATCCAAACATGTTAGGCCTAAGGATAAGACTTCAGTGAAGAAGAGATGCTAGTATTCCAAATGTGATCTCAGTGCTCATTCACTCTAGGTTTTCAATTCCCACCTAACGTTTATCTCTGCTCAGTATCTTGAAATTAATTGTATTAAAGTAAATGTTCTCATTGATAAATTTTATTGTTCTGAAAATAGAGTTTATCCATGTATTTTGAGATTCAAATGATGAATGGTTTACAGATGAGCATTCTCAGTTTTCTCCATTTTATCATGGGACTACATGTACATCAGTTGTAGCTGAAATCTCCATGGCTGCATCGGGGATTACTTCAGGATTCACAATCTGTTTATGCCCCAGGGGTGGGGGCTTTCACATGTTTTTAGTCCGTAATGGGGCAAGTCTGGTTGAGGAGAGTCCATACTAAATCTCCAAGGTTGGTTCTTTGGGGGGGTTAATGCACTTTAAATGGATAATAAATTCCCTATATCAAGGTTAAACTTATTTTGCGATGCAAATAAATCTATATTTTTTACAAATTCGTTTCATTTATTTTATTCATCTTGACACAGTCTTAAAAGACACAATGAAAAAACTTGTTTAGTTGGACTTTTTACAAGATAAATATTGTGTTTTTATTGAGATAATATCATTGACTAACCCAGTAAATTTTCTATGATTATCTATAACATATATTTGAAAAATGATAAACAACAAGATAATAAAAATAACATCTGAAAATGGCATCCAATACGCAAATTATATAGATAGCGCATAAATCAGCAAATGCAGCAAGACATACGTCTCCAGTTTGTGGAATTATTCCATGAGTGGAGCGAAATTGACCATGGGTCTGACCAGCGAGTTCAGAAACCAATGAGAAAATAACAAAATGTAAAGGGTCATGAACACTGAATATAAGAGAGAAACTGATACAAATGTCATTTGTACATAGACATTTGATATACATATACTTGTGATAGAACAAAGTTACAATATGAACCAACAGGTGCTGAAATATGTAAAAATCTGGAAAGGAAAGTTCGTTAGTGCAATTCTCACCTGCCACAGCTGATTGGCCAATCAGGGTGAAAGAGAAAAACAGCTATGTTAGTAGGAGCGTGAGTGATACATCGCAGTTAATAAGCTCAAAAACTCTCTCGTGATCGACTTAGTAGTACAGCAGTGCCAGTAAGTTCTTGTGCCTTGCCGCTGCATGCGCAAGCGCAACTTCCGCAGAGAATGCTTGCCAGCTTGCAATTGGTTAATTTTAAGGACAGCAGCCTGTTATTGTTCTTTGATGTCAACTGGCCCAATTTGGAATTTGGATCGACTTAACTTGTAAGAACCAGTAACAAATATCTGAGAGCCAATGACATTGGTTCTTACAAGCAGAGAGGCTGATAATATAGGTTACTGACCAAGAAGGGTCTAAATAAGCACAAGAATAAAAATTTGAAATTTCATATCTTTTTTTCGAAATGTATAATTTCAAAAGTTAGAAAATTTACTTGGCACGCTCATAAATTTTTTAAAATCTTCAATAAAACTTGATTTTCATAATCCAATTATTGAACCTTGAATATCTACATACATGTAGAAGGAGAAAAAGTTTAAAAATAAGCAACACACAAAGGTTCAGTATAAGAAGTGTATACAAGAAGACAAAATAGTTCAAAACTTTTAGTAAGCTGTCAAAGCCAGGTGTAAAGGGAAACAATATCAGGTCTAGTACGGGAAGAAGATTATCGTAAGAAATCGCGCAGCATATTGTCAACTAGAGTACAGTCGGCGCTTTCTTAACTCATGCTTTTATAGCTGCGGACCAAAGGACACGAGATGTAATATATACATGTAGAAGAGGGAGCACAGAAGATTTTACTGATATCGACACAACTGGTTGTTTGTTAAGACAATCAGGCAGTCAGGCAAGGCAGCACTGTAACACATACATCGAGACAATGACGGAGCCAGGGAGGGGGTACCTGCAGTCCACCGGCAGCTGAGTGAAATACGTCAACAGTGGGAAGGTGATCACAATGCAGACCACAGTGTTAACACAGAGTGGTAATATACATGGATATATAGAGATGGGTGATGATCAGTCCAGGCATGCACGTGCACATTCATCAGGTAGTACAGCATGATGATAACAGATCGAAGAAAAACATTTAAGGTTGTAAATTTGACGGATCAAGTTGTCCAGCTGTGACTAGCGCCTACTTACAGTCATAAATGGGTGGACCCCTTTCTGTAAAACAGAATAAACTTTTTGGCTTTTGGGGTTTTTTAAACTCCAAAATCTATGGCAATTGCAATTAAACTCAACATTTTACTACAGAAATTCCAAGGAGGCTTGCAGTTTGGGTTGAATTTAATTCTCCGACCTCTGCTGTAAAATACATTAATTGAATTGTGCATTGAATATCATTTCATTAATCACTGAACATATTGACGTAGAGACTTAAATCTGATATGGTCAGACATTCCAATATTTGTTTGTGATAAGATGAGAGAGTATCTCCCACCAAGTCCAAAATAAGCTTCCTCAAATATATCACTTGAACAAGGGCCTCTCGAGATCCACAGTTTCAGCCTAACGCAAACCTTCAATAACTGATGTATATTGGTTTGACGGACTAAACTGATAAAACCCCTTTGCAAACATTCTTAAAATGGAGAAAAAATAAGAAATAAATAACCCCTCCCACTATTAAATTAATTGAAAGAATGAATATTTGTAATGATACAGAATTAAGGCTGTACATGTAATTCAAGGAAGTTGGAGCTTCTACAACATCACAACAAATACTAGGACCCATCAACATGCTTTGAACAAGCTGCTACTACAACCTTCAGTCATTTCATTAGGGGAATGCCCTGGCACTAATGACATAGCTGTTGTAAAGGTTTGGTGCATATGCATAGTTATAACTCTTCCAAGCCAAAAGGCCAAGGAGTAAAGTTCTGATCACAAACCTTTACAGGTTGCATTCACTGTGTATTCAAAGTACTGCTTCAAGGAAAAATATGAATCAATCTGGAATCAAGTGATACATTTCTTGGGGATTCCCCGGACTTTAGCAAATTTAATATGAGAAAGAGAAGAAATTGAAACTAATTTTTAGATCATCATGCTAACGACTCTTCAGGAAAACAATCAGGAAATGGTCTATCTTTTCAAACAAACTGTGAAATAAATTTTCCGGCGAATAATATGGATAGGAGATACAATTTAAGTTTTTGTTTTTCAATGTAGGCATTGAAGGGAGATAACTGTTTTGATTGTACCTCGTTTGCAATAAGTTCCTCCAACAGTGAGAAGCTCTACTATCTCTATTTAATGGGTAGAGTTGCTGATGACAGCTAAAGCATTATCGAAAGTTTTTCAATCGTCAGACGTCAAAAAAACTTAGTGCAGAATGGGGAACTCGAGGGAAACTCTTCGCAATTAACGCTGAGCAAACCATGTTGATGACACATACACCACAAAACTGATGCACTGTACAACACATGTATCCAGACAACATCAACCATGATGAATATATCCAGCAAACATGTGGAGAAAATACAAGTAAGTGCTGAATACTGAAATCTTGAAAATGTGGATACTTTGCATAATCCGAATAGAAACATTTGTGAAGTTCATCACCGGGATAAATACATGTAATATGTATCCAAGAGACAATTCCTATATAGTCCTCTCCGTTTTCATGTATTTACAGCAAGAAAATCTTCTTACAAATATGTATTTATTTATTTTTATTTATCCGTTAACTTGGGTCTATAAACAGGCTGCTTAGTGCAGATTGAATACTGAAATCTTGAAAATGTGGATAATCTGCATAATCTGAATAGAAACATTCGTGAAATTCATCACCGGGATACGATTTTTCATGTAATTACAGACGGAAAAAAATGTGTGTATTTATTTGCATTAGTTTGGTTTTAAACGACCCCAATTAGGTTGATCACAGTAATTCTTCTAATAATTCCATCACAGAATGTAAAATTTCCCACCCTACAATCTGGGGGTGATCAAACAGGAAGTCGAAAAAAAGTTGAAAATCATGCATATAATACATTATTTTTTCTTTATTTTAATGATTTCAGAGAGTGATCAAATTAATTAGAATCAATGATTGAATTTTGTCCCACAATTGCGAGTGAATGCATATTGATCGGGGGATTCAATTATCAGAGGGAATACCACAGTTCAAATTGAGACTGGTGGTCTTCACACCTGTTGAATATAACTAGTTCTAGTTCAATCGTAACCAGAAGAGGAAATTGTGCTTCTCAAATCTCAAAAGAAATGAGATTATCTTGTTATATAAATGGGCACTCAAGACCCATTCTGGGTGGTCCTGTGATATTGCCAAGCCTAACATTTTACATTCTGTTCAAAGGACAATCTGATATGATTGCTTCATTAACAGTACAAAGGAGTTAATCATTTACTGCAGGCTTTAATCTGGTTGGTCAATAAGGGGGAATGGAGGCCACCAGTGGAGCCAGCTGTTATTGAATGTTGTGCCAGAACTTTTGCACCATTTAGCTGGAACAGCAAGGCACTTCTCTGAGCAAGCCAGCTGCTTTGAGGGCGAAGCTTTGAGTATAAACTTTTATATTTTTTTTCTCTCACAGAATAAAGTGACAACTTTATATCAACTACAAACATGACAGAGTCCACATGGCACTGGGTTAATACAGAAGGGAAACTCAATAATCAGAACAAGCTTATAGCTTCCATCAGAACATTGCAGTTAGTGATAACAAGTCCTCTAAAGAGCGTTTCCTATTATAAGATGCAAAATTGGAGATTTTTTAGTTCTTTGATCTGACAGTTCATACTCAATAAAAAAGCTCATTCTTATTGACAAAATGCCAGAGAGATGTTACAGACATAAATATGTATACACATGTTCAATTTTTTTACATGGACTTCATATGGTCTGTGTCACGAAGCCCCGTCTACTCTCTCCATGTTGTACCTAGACAGCAACTTCTCTGCTCCCTCACCTGTGTGTAAATAAAGGTAAAATACTGTGTGCTCATGCTGCAACACTGCATGCTGGGTAACACCGAACATCATGTGACGTGGACATATTCTACGAGGACAGACGTGTACAGTACCTATGGGGTTCCGCAGACTGACAGCTAAGTCATACCTGTGGTAGAGTGGCCTCCCCTGAAATGGAAGAAACTACGCACGCACCGCACGCCCATCCATAGGCTACAAGAACACTTGCTGTACTAGGAGGTAAGATCTAAGAGAAGAGATCGTCCAATGACGGCTCAGCTTACCTCCTTGTGTCGTCATCACTTGGATGGGCTCCGACAGCGGCCCCTGACCGATGCTCGAGAAGGCGAGGACACTGAGCGTGTACGTGCGGTCAGTCTTCAGGTTACTGATCGTGGTCAGTTTGTTGTTGTCCACCTCTCGATGGTCCCACAACACAATTGGTAAGTCTGGCGTCAGGGTGTAGAACACCTTATAACCCTACAGAAATAAATACACCAGATCAAATCCTTCATCAGCACAAAAGATCTATCATCAATCCTTATACAATGTACATTGAAGACTTTGTAATCATTCATATCCAGTTACAGGATGACACTTTCTTGATACAGCACAATACTTTGCACTAGATGGGCCAGTCAGGTGCGAGACTCGAACCTGCACCCTTAGAGCTTGAAGCCACCTTAGCTTGCACAAAAGAGGAATTCCTGAGATACATTGTAGCAGTCTAGATTGGGTACATTTTACTACCCTCTGATGGAGTGAGTATAATGGCACAGCTCCTAGAGCCCATAATACATGAACTAATGCCATCTATAAAGTAGTTAATATTTTTATCCAATTATTTTTAGGATGACAATTTCTTGGTAAACTACATATACTTGTAATTAATCGAAAATCATGAAGGTGAAACATTTTCCTGTCTTGTACAATTATCTGTTAGTCTAACAAACACAGCTTCCTTATACACCCAAGTTTTTAATTATTCCACCATTTCCTGTGACAAGCAAGAATACACATTTTCCAAGAATATAGAAGGCAGCTAGAGCTGCTGAGTGTGGCTTATTATTTTTAACTTAAATATTTGAGTTGAAACCCTGGTGTTTTAAGTAGCATTGCCAAAGGTTAATGCTGTCAGAATGAGGCTTGGTTAACTCTCATCAGGTCTATGTATGGGTTTGCTATGTTATGACAGTCTAATTAGGACAGACAGATCAACATTAAGAGCCCTATTATGACCAGACCGACCCCCCATTACAATAGCAGATATAATATTCCATCAGCTGTTAGCATACTCTCCCCAATGCATTCATCAACCAGTCTAGCTGGACTGGCTCACATTTTAACCATGGACTTGGTAAGTAAGAGAGACAGCCAGGTTAAGAAATAGTGATATAATCTCTCTGTGATATTAGGTTAGGAGTCCTGGAGGTGAATTCAGCCAGACTGGCTGGCAATGGTTGGAGACTCCAGTCAACTATTTACCACATTAGGTTACCAGTCTCAGGTGCTGGCCAGACTACTAGATGGGTTATAAATTCATAAACTTGCACATCGAAGCCAGGCCATTCTTGAAAACATATTTGTGATGTGATCTTTGATTTGAATTGAGTATATATATCGCAAAACAGGCCATGAGATGTTCAGCAGATATTAAACACAATGTAGCTGGAATCCAGTCTTTGCACAAAATTCAAGTTAATACTCCACCAACATAAACCTGCGCCGATCACACCGTCAGGTGCATTGGGACTTGGTTTGACAGTGGTTCATTTATTCACTCACTCTCCTTCTCTTTAGCATAGGGCAGGTATTATATCTTATAACTTCTTCAGCAATAATTAACGGAGCTAAGCCCAGACAACAATGTATTATATAGTGATGTGTATGTCAAATAAGCTGGAGTACTTAGCATACCAAAATCACAGCTGATTACAATCATACTAGATTTTCTCACATCATGGTCAGACAGCTTAGATGAACCATGATACTCTACATCATGTTTGGTATTACAGTGTTGATATAGCCCAATATTATTCAATTGCCCTATTGAAATTCAATCACCCCAATTGTATGGACAAAATTCACTCCATCATAATAATAAATTTGATCACCCTTTAAAATAATTAAAATGACAAAGAAATAACAAATTATCTGCATTTTGTCGAGTTCTCTCCGATTTCTATTTGAAAAGTGGCTCCATGAAACGAGATGGCCAACATCGACCAATCAATATTGCAGAAATGTTGAAATTTCAATGAAACAAAATATGTAATTGGGTGCTGCGAAGCAGGTGAGAGCACTGTAAGTCCTGCATTCAACTGGATACTCTTGATTGGCTGAATGGGTTAGCAGCCATATTAGACCTTGGCCCCCGACAATGCCGCTCGTGGCTATATTATTCAACTTGTAAGTATGACCAGTGTGTTTATAACATACCTTGATGACGCCGTTAGGTATCTCAGGTGCTTCCCATGTGACCACAATGGTTGTTGAACTGACAGGTCGAGCTTGGACATTTCTGGGTGGACTGCCTGGAGCTAAACAACACAGAAATAAATGCTAGTTAAAACGATATTCAGTTACAAGCATTGTTCACAGCAAAATCAGTTCGGCAAATAATAAACAATGGTTTCCTGGGAATTACCAACACTCCAAACTGTCACCCTTAAATGAAATAAATCTCACTTGGTTTCAAAAACGGAAACAAAGAGGTACGAAACTATTAAATTAAATCAATATACCAACAAACTAGGGCTATTACCATACTGATTATTCATAAAACGTTCAATGAGCAATGGTAAAATGAAGAGCTATGAATAAATGAATTCCAAAACATATGACCATGGGAACAAATACTGCCAAGGGTTAATGGTCCAAGCATGATACATTCCAGGGTACACTTAAATTAACCAATTTCTACCATGAATCACTGAGCAAGGGTGTGCAAAGCCTCAGTGGGGCATATAGGTGGCGCCACTGTCCTAAGGCTAAGGGGAGGTAAAGTTGTTAGTAGAGAATGTCTATGTGAATAGGTGATAGTATGTCAGAATGAGTTAAATGTCTGATTTGCAATGATGATGGCAGAAGAAAAGCATGCAAGAAAAATGTAATTATGTTAGTGTTAAAGGTTAGTAAGAAATCTGTAAGGCGCATACCCTTCCCAATCCTGCCAATTGGGTGCAATATTGAACTTGAACTTGAACACTTAATGACATGTAAATCTGAACCACAATGGGGAGAGCATTGGTACAAGTGAAAACCATGACAATAAGTGAAACTTGAGGAAGAAAGCGTACTAGGCAAATGGGTTTGCAGAGAGTGCTTCATACTGATCAACAGCATTGGATGACAAACTGGGAATATATTGTTCATGTACATGTATGTGACTGACATGATAACTGTTCTCAATCTCTCAGACTCTCTGAACAGATAGACTGTCTAATTATGTAATCATAATACAGTGAAACCTGTGAATACTGAAACCTGCTTAAAGTATTTTGAAACTTGATCAACCAGAATCCTGCCAAAACTGACATTATAATCTGGTCCCAGCAGGGTCGGTTTACACAGGTTATAACTGACATTATAATCTGGTCCCAGCAGGGTCGGTTTACACAGGTTATAACTGACATTATAATCTGGTCCCAGCAGGGTCGGTTTACACAGGTTATAACTGACATTATAATCTGGTCCCAGCAGGGTCGGTTTACACAGGTTATAACTGACATTATAATCTGGTCCCAGCATAGTCGGTTTACACAGGTTATAACTGACATTATAATCTGGTCCCAGCAGGGTCGGTTTACACAGGTTATAACTGACATTATAATCTGGTCCCAGCAGGGTCGGTTTACACAAGTTATAACTGACATTATAATCTGGTTCCAAGCATGGTCGGTTTACACAGGTTTCACTGTACTGCAAATTTCATTTCCAAGCTTCAATGATCCAAAACTTATACATATCTAATTTGTTATATTGTATCTACATCAGTGGCAATAAAGAAAGACTTTGCATCCAGTTTACATCTACGACCAGATTGTTAACATAGACAAGGTATATACTAGTCTGTTGACCGAAGGGTTAGCGTCTTATTTAGACAAAATGATTGTGCAAGTTTTTCTGGTTTTCCCTTCCTGGTAACAAGACGCCCCTTGTTTCTGAAGTTCCCCAAGAACAACACTATCAATCTGGAATTAGGTTCAACTGAACGTCTTAAACCAACAAGAAAGCTCAGAATTAAAGAACATATGAAAAATAAAACAACCCTGGTACTGTGGTTGTCTAACTTTAAGACATCTTTAATGTTTAGATTGGAATTGAAGATTTTTTACATCTGGTACAGTTTACATAACTAGGCAGGAGTTCCTGTCCAATGTCAGCCCTTACAGTTGAGGGAGATGATAAGGCTATTTACAGCAGGGCTGGAAGGTTAGAAGTTTGAGACTGAACTCTTATCTTGCTCCTAGTGTTCATGAAGGGGGATATTACCCAATCCTCAACATGCTGGGTGTTGAGTTACATATGTTTTCCAAGCTGACAGCCATGTGTCAATACCTCTGACTGTTTACTGTTCAGAAATACCAGTATTCCGTTAAAATGAGCCAGGCCCAGCAGAATTGTAGAAGAGTGACAGCATAAAGATGCTCCAAATTTGATCTGTGTTCCTGGCCCTTTTGGTCACTCCAGTGCTTGGAATCTGACCATGGGTTGACCCCCAGAGAAATGATCTGATTCGTTGGCAGATTTATGACACTGACATGCTAATCCCTCATCATAACTCACTCAGCCACTGGGAATTCTTCTATCATAACTTTAATCTATGTAATTAGTAATAGGCAGATGGTTACAAGTTGTGAGGATGTGGATATGTACCTGCAATGCCATATACATGTCCAGTAACACAGCCCAATTATAAACCGTTCTGAACAACCAGGATTGAATACAGAATATGAGAGAACATTTTTGGGACTTAAGAAACTTGTTTTTTTTAATGCAACAGTAAGATGAGATGCTTCATCAAATTTTTTTCTTATATATATAAATGAATATGAATTAGATCAACCATGGTGAGTGAGTAGTAGGGTTTAACATCGTTTTCAACCTTGTTTCAGTCATATCACGATGGTGCCTACATGTGCCAGAACATGAGAGTGCTCACAGTTCCTATTACCCTGGACACTGAGCAGCCCAGCCAGTACAGCACCCAGTCACCTATCCATAGATCAACCATGAAAACTAGTAGCAGCTTATAATGAACAGATCAGGTTGTCACAAATTTCAACTCAAACGAAGGAGCCCAGAAGAGCAAGGCTACAAGCTCAAACCATTATCCTTGTACATACTGGTAAATGAGGCGCTTCTGCGGCACACTCATCTTATGATTGCTAATATGGCAAGTAGCAGAGATGATACATTTGCTTGCAGGATCCATGCCATGAGAAGCAATGTGACAGAGACATGACACTCTGTCACTCATTCTTACAGGAAATGTCAGTAATATGTCCAGAAAGGACTCCTAGTTATCCGAGTTCATCACTCCACTGGGGGACATTACGCAAATTCACCCTGCCTTCAATGATCTCTTCATGATGGCCGGATGGTCTATAGAAAAAGCCTTGTCAGCTGTTCACCATTTCCTCCTGTTACCCTTGCAAAATGCCAACCATGTTAAACTGACATGCATCTTAACAACTATGCAGTCACATGGTTTCCATTGTGATGCTGGAGTGAATTCCCTATATATACAAGAGTCTATACAGCTACAGGATTTAGTTATGCATTCTGTTTGACCAAACAATACATGGATGTGAACAGTTTTCTGAAAAATCAGTATCCTTGAATTGCTGGCATCACTGAAAGCAGGTAGATTCACTGATTAGCTGTATGACATGGTATTTCTACATTTATTTGTAGTCATTCCTGACGATAACATGAAATAAATATAAGTTGAAATACTGATAACACCCTGTTTCTTGCTGATACAGTGACACCTGTGAATACAGACACCTGGGTAAACCGACCAAACTCTAAATACCAACATTATCTATGGTCCCAATCCTTAAATTCAAAGTATTTTAAATATTGAGTGGCCCTAAATATTGATAAACCAGAACCCTTTCAAAACCGACATTATAACCTGCAGCTGGTCCCAAGTATAGTCGGTTTACACAGGTTTCATTGTATTTCCAATCACTCTCCAACAGTATTATGGCATCATTGACAACTGTTGACCTCTTCTCTCTGGCAAGAAACCAGCTTGTGTTTGTTCAATGGGAGACTTGCACAATAGAGCTATGTCCTGGCATCTCCATACAGTCGACTTCTCCGTACACACTTCGAATTAGCACTGATAGATCACACCACCGAAAGCAGTCAAATGCTAGGTGTAAATTTCATCTGAAAACCAGAGACGAGCCAATCAGAACCTACCCAACGACTGTGTTGAGGGTGAGGTATTCTCTCAGTAGTTACATCATTCCTCCTAATATGGTGGTGGGTGTGGCCAGATACACTTGACAGCCAATCAATAACCTCCTAATATGGTGGTGGGTGTGGCCAGATACACTTGACAGCCAATCAATAACCCACACATGTGGCTCATTACAAAATTGAAATGGATTCTATTAATGGTATACAAATGAAGCATTGTGTTGATGGGCCACAAAATCTGTATGGGAAGCCGCACGAAACTACAATTTCAATCAATCAATGACTGCAGTTGTACTCCTTGAGATTTGTACAACAGTAGCCAGTCCAAGAAACATACTCCTTGTATAAAGGGTTTACTTTAAGTTGCAAACCGGCATACATGTAACCAGACAGACCGCCAAAGTTATTATTCAGGTGACCAGACTAGCTTCACCTCATCTGTCAACTGGGGGTCAGAGCCATGAAAAACAAACAGGTCATTAGTGGGAAGGCAGGGATAGAGGGGGTAATATGAGAGAATCTCAGCATGAACAATGTCTTTACCACATCTCCTACCCTGCACCATAGCCAGAGCCTGTTCACCATACTCCAATGTGGTCACTAATAGAGATTGACATCAATGAGGACATTAAACCAGGCTAAAGATTAGATAGACTAAACTTCCATAATTTTCACAGTGGCTAGGGTATTAGGTCTTTGGTCAACTGTTAGATTTGATACCAGTTGGAGCTCTACAGTGATCCCAGAGTTCCCAGTAAAAGAGGTTATTATGAGATTTTGGTCATTAAGGACTGGGCAGGCACAAACAGTGATACCCTAACATTTGGTAACCTGGGCCCACCATCCCTGGGCCACATCTGCTAACTCTTCATGAGATCTGCCCTGTTTGTTTGTTTTACATCAGGCTCTGTGTAGCTTCCTTAACTAACCATGTTAGTTATCTGGGATAACAACTTATTATTTACCAAGAAAAAAGTGTTTCAGGCTCCGGTTCAGGTTAGCAGTGTTGTGTTCCTAGGGTTTACTAGTCAAGAAGCACAGCTGGGGGTGATATAAGAGAGAAATTTCTAGTGAGACAATTAACTCGACATAAATTGGCTGGCTCCAGTCGCTTCATAAATTGCCAATTCTGGAGTTTCAAAGATTAACTGATGTACTATTAATCTATTATTATACAATCTGCCATCTACGGCTTAACGAGAATGCTGATATCACAAAGAACTTCCACAAAATCAAGGAATTTGAGATTCCTCTTTGACATTTATTGTGGCTAACGCCATGGTTATTCTTTCTTTTTATACCCCAGAGTACAGCAATGTACAACATCAGAAACGGGGACTGCATTCACAGTTCTTACATCGGAGCATTAGTTTTCATTTGAACACCTCCCAAAACATCTATACAATTATAATACTGACAGTCACGCTTCCATTACAGGATTTTTTTTTATTTATCTCGTCTACTTTCTGACACATATGATGAATCCTGGCAGTTAAAGGTGAACTGCAAAGGTTTTCATATTTCCGTATTTATATTCTTCGCGGGCTAGTTAATGATGGAAATATCAGCCCAAATACTCTGTTTGCTTTTATATGAAGTATTTTGTCTCCTGGTAGCTTTTGAAAAGTGATTCAAAGTTAGCATCTCAAGCCCGGCCAATTTCAGAAATGAAATCCGCATCGCTTATCTGCCCTTGTTTGATGTTAGATTGTGACGTCACATCAGACCATCTTGCCAGGCGTCAATACTTGTAACGTTCAGCCTCCGGGCGGCTGGTCTGACGTGACGTCACAATCAAGGAAAGATAAGCGATGACGTTTTGCAAATCTGAATTCAGCTGTGCTAGAGGTACCAACTTTTAAAAAAATTCTAGCAGACAAGATAATTCAAATTAAACCAAGTGAAGTAGATAGACCGGTATTTCTATCATTATTCAACCTATATAAAATGTGAAAAGGAGAATCTAAAAACCTTTGCATTTCACCTTTAATACAATGTATCAGAATAAAACTGTAATACCAAGGGCTTGTATTTTGCCAGATGTAAGCGTAACGTTTTTGGGTATTAGTAATAATGTTTCGTCTGACGTGATAATTTTTCATCATGGATATAATCTGCTAATATAATCCTGTTCAACCACCTAATATAATATCGACGCTCCATTCTGAAATCGGGATGGCGCAAGTTGCCACTTGGCAGTCTCTGTGTAAAGCATCAATCTTCATTGGATCAGAACAGACAGACAATGCTAAACCTCTAAAAATAACGGAACATAGGCTGTCGGCAGATTCTCTCGGAAAATAAACAAAGGTAGAGACTATATATCACTCACAGGTGAACAAAGCAGAAAGGTCAAAACAATTTTTTACAAACCACATTTTTTTCTCTCACATACTTTTGCATTTGCAACATGTGTCAGTGAAGATTGCATTCGGACAGAGATTCCATTTCTGCCAAATTTATTTGAAATTCCAAACCCAAAAACCTGTGTAATCTAATTTTATAAGAATGATATCAGTTTCTTGGAATTGAAATTGTTTATATTTTGGCTAGTTTGCCAGAGCAATATTATGATGGGACATAAATTGCTTTTTCTGCCAGTTCAAAGTTTTAGGGGTATATCTCAACGTGGAGCGATTTGTTATCAGGTACCGTGTTGATTATGAAAGGATATTTGACGCCAGGCCTGTAAACCTGTATTCCAACCTGCTGAGCGGCTGCCAATCCCCACTATACCATCTGCTCCAACAACAAACTACCAAGAACGGAACACTAAAAACCCAAAGAATCGTTTATCACCTCAACCAACGCATCCATCAAAGCATTACCCCAAACCCTATCTCCAGTAGCATTACTAGGTATTCTGGAATATCAATGTTTAGTTTCATATTTATGGAATGCTGAGATGAACAAAGCAGATACAGTTTACGTATGAACTTTATTTCTTTGCTTTAGTCGGAGATATCACGACAAGAAAAATCTTGTATATTTACAGGAAGGCTGCTTGATGAAAATATTGTGGTCACCTACTGAGATATCATTCAGAGGAAATTGTGGGAGCCAATATAAATATGCTTTAGTCAACATCATATGTTGTACTCGTATGAATTTCACAGAAAATAGTTGTCTCTTGTATTGGTTGTTCTACCACAAAGACAGATGAGTTTCACCTTTCTGAACTAACAGGTGTTCCTGTTGAGGTATCAACTCAAAGCAACAAATTTAGAGATCAAAACAATTTAGCCACATATCGCTGATTGTTCTAGAACAACAGCAGAACAATAGGAAACATCAGCTTTTTTTTCAAGTCATCAGCAACATTTCAACGAAATTTAGCCAACTAACATTATTCATGCCACCATGATACACAGAAAATTTAGAAAAAATATGTACATGTAAAGGTACACGTATCTGGAAAACTTGCCAATATTTTCAGGACACTGCTGAATTAAATCCAGAAATGTTACTTAGAGAAACACGACAAAGGCATAAGGCTCCTTCCACTATCAGTCGGGTGTGAAAAACTAATGTGATAACCGATATATCAAAGACGTTTTCAAATTCCTGCACATCTGACACATTCATAGAAAACATGTGAAGAATTGAAACAATAGAGCTGGTAATGTTCCATGTGAGTTCCTTCAACAGGTCATGTTATTGTTATTGTTTATGTTGACAATATGGGGAAAATAGGTGCACAGGGAAACCTACTTGCTCTGGAAAACTATTGCTGGAACACAAAACACTGGCATTGGATGGACATGCTCAGAGGAGAACTCACCTATCAGGGTCAAGTTTCAATAACCCTACAAAAACATTGGCACTTTTGAAGTAGTTCTGAATAGGGACAAGCCGTTTCTAGAAATAGTCAATAGTAAATTACCCCGAAGGAAACAGAAAAAGGCTTCTCCAAAGAGATTCTGCAACATGTATATACACTCCAACTTTCCACTCAGACCACAACTGGTAGGGCCATCTGGATCCTATCATAAAATTTTTCCAAGCTATATGGAAAGCTTTACCAATGCTTATCTGGATAAATCTTCCAAGACTTTAGTAATGTAATAGCTGGCATACATTATACATGAACTGCATCAATAACCATGGCAACCCAGAAATTCTGGGTGGAAGTCTCCATAGTGTATCCAGATAAACCATCTAGAATATGGACACATGAACACCATCAGATAGGGGGCTCTAATGTGTACTATCAGACATCAAACACAATATTAAAATGGGGTCAGACAAGGAGCAGGTCAAAGACATTAGCCCATGTGTTATTTATCTATTTTTCCCCATCACTGACCATCACAAGGGAAAGATTCCGGAGTAGTTTGGATGCTTTTGACACATAGGGAAATACTGACAAAAATATTAAACGGTTTTCGCTGATCCAAAGCAAACCCCTTCTTTTACAGCATGTATAGTCAATCATGACAACATCCCACAATCCTAGCGAGCATGGAGTTAAATTTCATGGTTACATCAAGTGTGGCCAAATGGAACTGATTTTTTTTTTAAACATGTGGATGAGAAATTCTTCTTCTTAGTTCCCCCGGAAATTGAAAATGACAGCTGACATGGAGCATACTGAGAAGAAAGAGGGTGTTCTAGAATATCTCATAGCGAAGAAAACAAACAGCAATATCACAAAATTAAAATACTGGAGACTTTATAGAAAGAAATATGTGCCAAATTATATAATTATGTGCCAAAAATAATTATGATTGAAACTCTGAAGACTTTGAGGTGCATGTATCATAAGGAAATCAGTTTAAATATCCATTGATAATCAAAATCTGGATTGCCTATCATAGTTAACAAACCTTGTACTAATGGTAGGGAATACACTGTCAGTGATGTTCCAGATTTGGGTACACGGTACATCTGCGTAATGTCTGCTTGGATTGGAATACTGCCGACACAGGAAGGCAGACAAGATAATAGGATGAAGGTAAAATCTGGTTAAAGGCAGACAGGGGAATTTGCTTAAAACTCTGGAATGATGGTCAGAACATCAACTCTCTCCTCGTTTATTGCATTGTGACAGCCAGGATTGAGCTATTTTAGTTTTCTTTCACCTAATATCATTACGTATAACACAGCTCCAAGGCCGTATAACACAGCTCCAAGGCCGTAGGACAAGATGCTGGTCAAGACTATAAACTAAGACAGTCCCACATGGAAAGACCATGTGAAATCTGAAAATGGAAAATGAACTGATTATCATTAGAGGCACCTGCCACCAAAATGTCCTTTACTGAAATATCTGTTCCCAAGGAATAATTCTTCCCAGTGATTCTTCATTGTGTTTTTTTAGTGTAAAATGTTTTTGTCAGATATTCGAGAGGCTGCAAATGTAGGAGGAAATATAGAAGCAATTTTGAGAAATATAGGAATTCCACAGATGGAATATAGAAATGTAAGATAGCAAACTAGATCTGAAAGATACATTAGATCTGGAGACGAAGTTTTGACATTACCTCACACCAGCTTCAAGCGGTTCATGAAACTTTTCTTTGGTAAACAAGAGTTTTTGTTCAGTTACGAAACCCTTGCATGCACATTATTCCACACAGTAATGTTATTGGCTGTTGTAAACCAGTATCATATACATGTATTAATAAGGAATTAATGCATCCAAGGTATTTTACTATGTCAGCAATAATTGTACAGCGAGGCACCTGGGATTTCTGATCAATATACAATTCCAAATCATTCTGGTTAATTTCAGAGCTATATGGACCCAGAATTACCTCTGAATTTCACGATGCTGTATGCATTCCTTAACCACTCCAGAAGATTGACTAATCTGAGAACCCGAGGGGAGGAAGGTGCCCCAAAACTGATCTTTTGGAAGGTACAGGGGACTCAGAAAATCACCACCTTGAAGAATTTGGGCTTTCGGTACCTTACATTCCCAATATCTAGTTACTTTCACCATTCGCCCATTGGTGAAACTTTTTCATTAGAAATGGCCAAAATATAGGAAATATAGGAGGATTTCACATGAATATAAGAAACATTAAAATATAGGAATTATAGAAAATGTAAGAATTTTGTGCCAGACTTTGGCAGTGTTGAGGCACTTATTTTCAGGCTTCCCATGTCCTTGTTCAGACAAAGTACATGTATGTGCATGTACATTATATCATCAGCTGAATAAACGTTTTGACATTTGAATGTATTAACTGAATAGGTTCTCTGTCAATGGAGTATTAAGTATTCACAGAATTCAGTTCATGGAAATCCACCTTATTAAGGTTTATCTCAAGTCACCATGCTTGTGAAATAAAGAAAACTCTAGCCAAATTTTATGCTTGAATCTGGGAGTAAAGGAAATTAATCTTGGTGCTGCAGAGAGAAATTTGACTGGAGGGTTAACAGGTTAATCAGTAGGAGGCCAGTTCAGAGTAAACTAACCATATTCTTGGGTAACTGGATAGCACTGGATTACCTGAGATTACAGGGTTATCAATAATCATGCTGGCCCAGACAAAAAGCCAATCTTGAACAACAGCACTTTAAGCTACTTTGGTGATAAAGGCTTGAGTTTTGTTTTATGGATCACTTGAGCTCTGCTACTAAAGCATTCTACACTGGTACATGTTTTTGCTCATGAATATGCTGGCAGTACCCAAAACCCGAACTCTGCATGAAAACGACAAACTGATTTCCTTAACATCTGCTGTAAATCCCAGGAAAAAAATCTACAGAATCAAAAAATCTTTCTGGCAAATTTTTGCATGATAGGATACAGCATCATTGACTGGAATGAAAGTGATTTCACTGGCAGTACCTTGTAGACACTCCACCTTGATACAGAGACTACATCACCCCATACTGGGATGATTCAACCGATGCCTTTCCCATCTCCTCATAAATCTAACCGTATTTAGGAGCTGTGAATAGGCTGTAAAATAGTCTGGTGATACCAGAATAGCAGAACCAGTTAACTTTGGTGAATTCCCAAATGATCTGCTCTGGAATTTTCAAAATCTTGACAGATCTACATGATTTTACAGGGAGCTACAACTTCAAGTACACCATGGACCAATATAGCTGTAACGAGTTCCCCAGGCCTGGGCCCATTCAGCCTTCCTGGTCATTAAAAAAAAACAACATGTCTCAGTCTGGCAGGACTAGCCAGGGAATTATGTTTTCAGATATAGAGTTAATAAGTGTCTCAGCATAGAAGAACTTGTCAGAGTGTTTACTTTAGGTTTTGTCACACAGTTATCGGTTACAAGTGACTTCTCTCCCTAGGTCCTGTGTTTATTTGCTCTCTCCATCTGCCCAAGAAAAACCAAAACCAGTCAAACCAAGCAAATCCCCACATGCATTCTAATTAACCTAATAAACAGGGAATATACTATTTTTTGGGGTACTCAACTATGCTAACTTCAGAAGTCATACAAGAGTACTGTATGTGGGTCATCAGGTTAACAGTGCAGTGTAAAAGTTATCATAAAGGAACTCCTCTAATAATTCAATCACCATATTGAACTTCAATCACCCCCCCCCCCCCCCCCCCCCCAATTTTGTGAACATAATCCAATCATTCCAGAATCAAATGAACTGAAAGTATCATTAGATTAAACTAGCTAGATGTCAATGGCACTTGTCAAACAGCCTACACCACTAGGCTCTTGCACAGTCCCTATACACCCAAGACGAAATGCAAAGGCATCATGTGAAGGGGGGGGGGGGGATCATGAGTGTGACTATAAATTATGTATGTTTCATAGGCTGAGTGGTCAAACTCCAGCATCAGCTCATCTCCTGTGATGTAACACTTGGTTTTTGTTTTGAATCTGTGCCAACATGACACATGTATACACATCTTACTGCGCAACTATGTCAGGTCCTGTGCTAAAAGCACAGAGGCGGTGGCCAAATTATTCTAGCTGGTCTGATGTGGGGATGCAGACTTCTGGATCATTTGCCTCTAGTCATTCTTATAAATTTGATACTTAAAAAAAATCATTTAAATAACGAAGAAACAACGGATAATTATCTCTAGGATTTTGGACCATCTTGTCATCCTCCGGTTCTAATAAATTTGATCTCCTCCTGATTTTACGGTGGAGAACTGAACTTCCTGCGATTGAATAATTAGAGTATTTACCATAGTTCCTGAGTTGAAATGTTCTCAGAGACTGAAGATGAAAGGAGTCAAAGATTGCCCCCTTAGCACTGTCTGGGCACCCAAGCTCAACAGGGGTAATCTTTGAACCTTGTCTGAAGTCAAATTGCTACTAAACATCCAAAATGTCAGCGATAAAAGATAACTGTATGGGGAGCACAAGTTGACATGGTTTTCTCAAGATATTATGTGAAGATGTGATATAGACAACTTTTTTATAGAAATGTCTGCATTCTTGTATAAACATGTCGAGATATCCAGGTCAAAATTTCACGTATTTTTTTTCTTCAGAATATCTCTCAACAGTGTACAGAGAGAGAGAGAGAGATAGGTGAAATTTTGGTCTTGTCTTCAAAGAGTTTCATTAGTAGAGTACAGCTGTTAATACAGTACCGATCACTGTGGAAGAACATTTGTTTGGGAGGTACTTAGTTCACTTGATGGCCAGACAGGGGTTGATAACCCAGTGTGTAAGTGCTATTGTTGAGCTGCCATATGCTCAGGGCAGCTCCAAACCCTGGTTCATAACTGGACAGTAAAACTATTAGCACTAAAAGCAGGAGAAACCCTCCTGGAGCTTAGAGGTAAATTGTTGTTATCCAGGTCCTCACTCCTGGGG